>JAXCLQ010071979.1:0-10967 GCA_035584115.1 Cedrela odorata
TGTATAACGTTATAAACTTGACATTCCGTATAAGTATAACATGCTCTACATGCGATGTTTATGAATAATATGTCTAGGGTTTTGTAATTTGATGCACATTACTTTCCGAGGCTTAACTATCGAGGCCATTTGTCCGATTCCCAACAACAGAATCCTATGGCTATAATTATTTCAAATTTTTACTTTTACGTTTAAGGCAACCACACCTATTCTCATAACATTACAAGGGTTTAGGTCTTTACAAGCTATCATTTATTACAATTTCTTACATTTCCACATTTTCGGCAAATGTCAATATAATTGTTCTAATGACGAATTCAACATATATTTAATATCATATATATTCCCGATAATACTCAATGCGCATTTATATCACCATAATTTCCTTTTATCGTACTTTTTCACAAATCTATAATTTCGCCACATTATAAATATAATTATTTCAATAGTTAATCAACACATATTCTTTATCATATTCTTTCAATTAGCACAATTCAACGTTTCCTAAGCGAAAATCAAATTAAATTCAGATGAATAGTAAAAACTAGGCTTCAATTTGCTCCAAATCTTAAAATTATGCTTGAAATGGGTAAACTGACTTATCGATGACTTGTTCAAACCATTAGAAAGCTCAATATGTCGCTTAATCGCAAAAGCCCCAATTTTTTCCTCGAAACCCATTTTTCTTCTTCGTCGTTTCTTGCATTTTCTAGCCCAATATCGATATTAAATCGAAGAGGAGATGACGGGGAGTCATTTGGTGATAAAATCTTCAAATTTAATTGGAAGAAATTGGAGAAATTATAGAGAGAAGTGAGAGAAACGTTTTTGAAAGAGAAATAAATAATTTAGCTTTGTTTTAGAGTGAGCGAAGGCTTCAAGATACTATTTAACCTTGGGTATATATAGTGCACTACAATGCTACAGTACATGAACAGTATTGTCGAATAACCTTACTGTCGGTCAACCGTTTTCCAATTCGGTTGACCGAATTGATACTGTTCATCAACGTCGATACTGTCGGTCGACTGTTTTTCGAATTCGGTTAACCATTTTCGACCTGCTACAACAAATTGCTACATTATTGCTACAGTAACTACTACGGTCGTTATTTTTTTCACTGTTTAAAAATATTGCAATTTGATCCCTAAAATCTTTTAATTCAGTCCTTTTTCAGATTTTGAAAAATATTTATAAATCCATATTAATCATTCGTTAAGTCAACTTAAGTTCTCATAAGTCTCGTTAATGTGTCAAATAAATCTTGAATCATACATGTGTGATACTGAATATCCTTAAATAACCATTTTACCCCTGTGTTCAAAGAATATGATTTACAATAATTATTTGAAAATAAAAGAAAAGTAAAATCATGTACTTAGTTATATATATATATATATCTATGACGTTTTATTACCTAAGTTCCAATTTAACTATACGTGCGTAACTTAGATTGATTCCTTCAAATTTAAAACTTCGTAAATTTATAATTAATACTGGAATTGAATAAAATTTAATTATTTCAAATTTTGCGAGTTCTACAATTGGGATCTACTTAAACCATATATTCAAACTATATATATACATGTTCATTTAAATTAACAATTAGAAAATATTTCATTGGTCTGCAAATAGTTTTAAATAAATAATATTGCTGGCCATTAATTCTCGATACACTATCTTAGTCTAGCATAAAATTGTAACCATCAGTAAATATTTCATGCATAAGCCTTATGCAACAAAGTTTTATCAAATATAAAATCATTTCCTCATCTTTTACAAAATCATTCATTTCTTATAAAAATATGCATATTTAAAAACATAAACCCACCTCATTGATGTTGGTCTCAAGTAGTCACTTGATGACACGAGTGACTGTCCTCGTAATTCGTCAAATCAAAGATAGCTCTATAAACACAAATCCAAGACTTTCCAGAAATTCCATGGCTAATTTATTCTAATTCACATTTTCAAGCCATATTTTCAATATTATATCAAATACTAAAATTCACATTCAAATTGATAACCGATCACATACCTTACCATCATAATACCTCAATAAACCCAAATATTCACATATATTTTTATCACCATACTTTAATTAACACAAATTAACATCATTTAACATTTTCTATGCAATAATTATTTAAATCCCCTAAATGAACAATAAACCCTAAGTTTCTAATGTGTTCAAAATCTCAAAATCAAATTTTAAATGAGTAAATATACTTACCTGCAACTTATAGAAGTCCTTAGAAACTTCAAATTATTGTTTAATCGGAAAAGTCTCAATTTCTCTTTGAAGCTCAAATTTCTTCCTTGCTCTTTCTTGGATTTTCTAGTCCAAAAAGAGTACCAAATCGAATAGGAGATGACAAGTAATCATTTGACAATGAAAATTTAAATGAAAACGGAAAGAAATTGAACAAATCTAAGAGAAAGAGAGAGAAACAATTTTTAAAGAGATAGAGAAAGACAATTTTTAGAGAGAGAGGGAGAAAAAATTTACATTTTTAGAGAGAGAAGAATGAAAAACTGTTGAGGGTTGAGTGTGTGTGTATATATATATACGTATATAGAAAATGAGTAAAAAAACCAAAATGTCCTTAAAAAAATTTGAAAACTTTAAAAAATATCCATATTTCACAGCGAACTTATAAATCCTAAGAAATGATAATATGAATTATTCTTAATGTAGAAGTATAGTAAAGCTTCTTTTAAGAATATAAATGTATATCTTAGATGAAATGCATGGTATTGATGTTTAAAAATTTGGGTTATGAAAGGTGTAATTGCTACCTTGAATAAACTGTTATGATCATTTATGATTTAAGAAATGTTAAGAAAATACTTAAGATTATTAAATCCTATTTTATAAGATTGAATTAAGTTTGAATTTTATGACCTTTGTGAAATATATTTTGTGTTCTATAAGAAAGGATTTTGAAGGAGCTAGATGTGGAAACCATATGTACGAAGGATTAACACAGTCATTATATGACCTTGATTTTTGTACATGCGCTACTCATGGTCAGATGACATCATATACGAGGCTTAGTTGAAATTGGGTTTTATGATATGAGTTTAATAAGTGTATTGATTAAATTGGGTTTCAGTATATTTCCCTATGCTGACGCATTTTATGATCTCGCTAAATGGTTAGCGAGTGGGTCAAGGGGTAGTGCCCTTGCAGAAGTCTAAGGGGCCCCTAGGAAATTTTATTTATTTATTTAATTATTTATATGCAAGTAATAGAATTTATTCAAGAAATTAATAACAAAGGTAAACAGAGTTAATCTATGGAATGATTGGTGTCAATTGGAAATTTGAAAAGAAGTATCAACTTGTTTTTGCTCAAAAGTGTCAATACATTGCTTGAAAGTATTGACGCTTTCTTTAAAAGTGTTGACACTTTGCTTTAAAATATCGATCTAAAGTTTACAAAGTGCTGAGAGTTTGATACCATACTTGAAAATGTCGACTCCTTGGGAAGTATCGACACTTTTCCCAAATGAGTCAACACTTTTCCCAAAAGTGTCGATACTTTGTCTAAAAATATCGACAATATTGCCAAGATAATTTCGAACACCTATTGACTTCAAAAGTATCGATCCCTCTATGGAAGTGTCAACACTTTCATTAAAACTGTCGACACTTTAGCTAAAAGTGTATATCCTTTAGGTCGATAGAATACGAATTTGGGCAAAATTTTGAAGGGCAATTTGCAAATTTTAAAGATTACCAAGGGCAACTCGATCTTTGAACTCATCTATATAAATGCCTATGAAGAAATCAAATCCATGGGTATTTCATTCATCTATTCTCCTTCTCTCTCTTAAATACACTCTCTTTTTCTTCTCTCACTTGGTAATTCTTAGAATCTCGACTAAACCTTTGATTTTTCTTCCAAATTTCACCAGTAAATGATTATTCACCCTTCCCTTAATAAAGTGTACTGTTTTTAAGTTAAAAACATCAAGGTAAACTAAGGGAGAAAAATGGGTTTTGAGTGAAATTTAGGGCTTTTGCGTAGAAAATGTTAATCAAGGTTTCTAAGAATTTTTACGAGTTTCTAGTAAATCCATTAACCCATTTGATGTTTGATTTTGGAGATATGAGCATGTTGAAATCTAGGATTACTATTTACCTGAGAATTTATATTGAATTTGCATAGGAAATCTAGTTTTATGTGATAATTTAGGATAATTGGTAGTATATAGTAAGTATATATGTGTTGAATGATTATTTGGAATGGGCAAAAATCGTTTTGGATGAAAATTTGTAATTTGGAATATTTACGGCCAAGTGATTTCGTTGTTAGAAATCGAATAAATGATTTTGTTAGTTAAGCCTCACGAAGTAATATATGTCAACTAAGAAAATTTAGACATATTTTCCACGCAATTGCAACTAGTGTATATTTGTTAACTAATTGGAATCTTGGAATTTATAAATATATACATGTGTAATATTAGGTTTTGAGAACCCAAGTGAAGTACTGAGTAGATGCGAGGACACATAGTAGGAGTGATTACTTTCTCTTTGGTCTGAGTAAATTTATATATGCATGAATTATGTAAATATATGTGTGTTTTATACATATATCTATTGCTTGTGTGTTAAAAAAGTGTTTTATATTGTGAAAGTGAAATGAGAAATGAACATGTGTTTATGTTATTTGAACTTAATATTAAGATAATGTGTTAATTGGTTTGTCATTTGAAATTGTTTGGATATACATGCTGAACGGCCAGGAAGGCATAATATATTTATGTGATTTATAATTATTATTTGGAAATGAATTGTTTTAAATTGTGCATGTATATTGGTGATGAGACCGTTAAGATCGGACAAGTTGTATGGCTAGTGGGCCAATTTATTTACTGTAGACACAAAGAGGTAGCCTATGAATGAATCTATTAAGAGGCTGCATAAGTAAGTGGAGCTGCAATGGGCCTGGTATAAGAGGGTAAAGCCATAGTAGGCCTACTGTATGCTGTGTACGTATGTGCTGCTATAGAGACCTTATGAAAAGTTCTGACGGTTTGATATGGACCTCATGGATTTGACGAATATGACGAGGACAATCACTTTATTACTAAGTGACTACTTGGGACCAATATTAGTAAGATGGGGGTTAATTTCAAAAATGCATGTTTTATATGAAATAAATGATTTCACAATGCCTGAGAAATAGTTTTTTTTATTTTATAAATATTCATTACATATGGTTTTTATGTATAAAAGGCTCACTAATAGACTTCGACGTTAACTCGACCAAAGTAGCAGTCGAGAAAGTATGGTCATCTGGTCTGGTGGTTTAAATTAAATGCAGACCTATATTCTATTTTACAGTTATTTGTTGTAAATGAAAATGTATATATATGTATATATTTACAAGCATTATATTAATGAAATCCCAATATCTGAGAATTTGAAAATGCGTGTGTATGTATATATATATATATATATATATATGCAAGTATTTACTTATTGAGTATAGTTATATACTCATTCCTTATAATTACATCTTTTATGTTAGAGACCCTAGTACTCGTTGGGCTTGTGATAGCGACAGAGATCATATGACGCTTTGGGTAAGTTTTTTTTTTTTATGACTCATATATGCATTTTCGGTCTATTGGATATGTATTTTTACTGAATATATATTTTTACTGAATATGTATTTTTATTGGATATGTATTTTTATTGGATATGTATTTTTTGAAATATATTTAAAATATTGTAACTAAATGTTTATATAAGAATTTATTATTTTATTCAACCCCTATGTAAATAATTTATAAATTGATATTTATATAAATCGAGCATGTTGTAGATGAATTGATTCCGAAGATCAATTTTTTGATGTTGATAATCTCAAATATGAGAATTTATATTTATAAATTATTTTCAGGTTTTGAGTTATTGACAGGAAAGTCTTATAGGCTCTCTTGATATATTCGGGGTATATAAATTGTATTACAAAAGTCTGTAACGATTGTCACAGGTAGATCATAGTGTCTGGGCGTGATAGTCAATTTTTATATTTGACAAAAACATAGCATAATTTATAATGATGTCTATTTTTTATTATCGCACTATGCAAAATTTGAGATAGTATTCACGAATTCAATCACTTTTATTAAACATCATGACATGTTTATATGAGTGTATGTAAGGTGTAATTGTTAGATTGATTTTGTAATTATTCCTAGAATCTGGTTTGTTGACCAACCTTCTACTTAAATGTAGAAATATTTAATTTCCCTTTGAATATGTTATTTACTTTCTTATATGATGTAATTGTATAAATACACACAGAAAAAAAAAATATATTTACTCATTATATCACCATCAGAATTTTATATTGAATGTACTTGATATTTTATATTAGTGATGTATTTTATTTTGAATTAATACTAAAAATTTATAGTTTTAATTAGATAATTTATAAGTTTAAATTTGATATTTAATAATAGTACAAGTATAATTGAAAATACAAAAAAAATTGCTAAAAATTCATCAATATTCGCACAGTTTGATAAATATTAAATATTTGTTTAAGCGAATTTGCTAATAAAATATCAAATTCACAATAAGTTTAGTATGAGTTTGGTATTAAAATTTTTTAATATATGCAAATGCGAGTTTGAAAGTATCTATTTCAAACCCGCTTTATTGCCATCCCTAATGAAGATTCTAGATGACTTTAACATACAACTCAATACTCCCAATTATTCTCTTCCATCACCACAATCATAGAAAGAAAATTCCAATTGCTCAAACACATATATAATAGAAAACATGAGTAATTTATATAACAACATTTATGTATGTAATATATATATATATATATATATATATAACACTACCATATATAATTGATAAATCGATTGTCAATTTTAATTAATTATTTAATTAATTAAATCAACACAGTACAAAACAACTAAAAGGGACATGCAATTTTAATGGGATTCGCATTTCTCAATCCTTTATTTACGGATCACGCTAAAAAAAAATGATCCACTAAGAATTTAAAGAATTCAAATAATAAATACACCAAAAGATTTATACAAATTAAAAACTCACTCTTTTTCTTGTTGCAGTCGTGTTGAATCTTCTAAGTGGTCTTGTTTAACAAGATCTCTTTACTTTGATGCCGCTAAACTCCTTTCAATTAGTCCAGCTTTTTCTCTTGAAGAAAATTATGTTCCTCTCTTAAAAAAATAACATCAAAAAGTTTTCGCAACACTTAAGAGATTTATTTTTCTAAGTTTAACAAAATAAGAATTACAAATCAATAATTCTTACTAAATTGCTTTTCAATTATAGTATGAATGAATACAAAAGCAATTTAAATTTTTCAAAGAAAAAACAATGAAGACAAAAATCTTGCTCAAGGCTCTTTGAAAACACACCACCAAACTGAAAATATACATATTTATATTGAAACCTTATTGCCTTATTCAAAGAGAATTTTTATTTTCTAAACACTTAAGGAAATAAATCTCTTAAATGGAAAATTTTTTTTTTACTAAAACTCCTATTTTTCAATAATTATTATTTTGTTTGAGTTATACAATTGACATTACGTATTTTTTACATAATTCTAAAATAATTAGAAAACTCAAAATAATACATTAAGAAGTAAACCTGAATGTCCAGAATTATTCTAGAATAAAAAGTAAACTTGAATGTCCAGAATTATTCTAGAATTGTTGAAACAAAAGTTCTGATTGTTTACAACAAAAAAAAAATTATAATACATAAATGATGATTTAAATTCGTACATTCATAAAAGTTGTCATAAAATGTAACACTGAAAATTCTAACAATAACAACTAGATTCACAACAATAGCAATAACTGATATTATCTTATTTCATTTTATTTTTTGAATACCGATATTTTAATCAAGAATTTACAGCCTTAATGCATTCAGTTATGATAAAACTCATATTTCTGGATCCAATTGGAATCAAATTTACCATTACACGTTATTTATTGGCTTAGTAGCTACTCACTAATATTACAACATATGAGACTTATATAACTCCTATTAATAACTTATATAACTAAAGTATTATTTTTTTTAATAGTCACGTTTTGTGAGAAGTTTATTGGGACTAACTTTTATATTGGGTCAGATATGGTGCAACACAGATACTATGTGTTTACTTGGAACAAGTTCTACACCACAATATATTTTATTAGTAGGAAAACCATACATTCGGTACCAACCTTTATATTGGGTCATATATGGCGCAACCTAAATATTCTGTCAACTTAGAAACTTAGAACAAGTTCTATCCTACAAAATATTGGAAAGAAAATCACTGGCCACATGCAGTAGGAATTGAACTATTGCGCTCAAAATTGAGGCAGCAGTTCGCCACCATTCTGTCATTGGCGTACAACTAGCAAGGGAGCTACACTAGGTTCTTTTCACTGTTCAATTGGATGCATTTTACTATATATTTCAACTATAATCTTTTATTTATATTTAATAAATATAGAAAGAAAATGTTATTTTAGTCATTTTATAGTTTTTGTTAGTCAACTAGCTACCAAAACTATTAAAGAGTATTTTTTTGTTAATTTTCACAAAATATATATTTATATATGATTTCTTCAAATCTCGGAAGAAGTATGTGAAAATATAATATAAGATTGTTTTAGTCATTTTTTAGCTTTTGTTAGTCAATCAACAATTAAATATAATAATTTCTAGTTGATAAGTATTTTTTATTCATTTCCAAAATATATATTTATGTGTGATTTTTTCAAATATCAAAAGAGAGGTAAAATACCCCAATTGTTTAACCTTAAAATAAATGATTGGTTTGTTATAATTAGGGATGACAATGGGTCAAAGATTGTTAGCCTCATCCCTATTTTTGGGAGGAGATCCTTGACCCCGGTTCGGCCCCCATTTTGGAGAGGAATCTCGTCACCATTTTGGAGTGGAGATCCTTGTCCCCATTTACAATATAGTATTTTTTTTATTTGATTTTTTTGTTAGTTTTTATTTTTATTTTGATAATTTAATATTTAAAATTATATTATTAAAATTTGGGTTCTTTATTTTATCAAAATGAATTAAATTAAATTTTATACGTTCATAATAATAATAATAATAATAATACAAATTAATTTTTCATATCTTTCCAACAATATCAAATAAAAAAAATAAATTTATTTTTTTTGACATTACATATTCCTCTTTAAAATGTAAGAAAAATATATTAGGCCATCTATTACTAAATGAATTTTCTCTTTTTTTGCCAAAATTAATTTTTTTTACATTAGTTATTTTTTAACATTTTTTTTAATTTTTTAATTTATTAAATTATTAAATTATTAATTACTAATTTTTATTTTAATTCAAAACTGATAACAGGTCAAAGACGGAGATGACAAGTCATCCCATTTCCTGACCTATTTTTAAAAGTGAGGACGAGATAATGGTGTCTATCGGCTAGGAACTTGTGGTTTCAAGCCGGTTTTGTCCGAATCAAAGAACTGGGAAAGCTAGAACTGATCCGAATCAAAAATTATGGCAGGTTGGTTCCGAGTTCGAAGTTAATTGAACCAAACCGGAACTGATGATGGAACCGTTAATAGGCCAAGCCGGTCCGGTTTCGAGTCGATTCTAATTCTAGACTGGTTTGTCACACAGTTCGATTCCGGTTCATGGAATGTGTCTATCAAGTTCAACTTTTTTTCAATAAATTAAATTAAATATAATAGTTTATAAATTACCAAAAATTATAAAAAATACCACCAACGATGTTAATTTTTATTAATTAATTAAAAATACAATAAAATGGATAGTTCAGCATAAACCTCATAAATTTTTTTACATTCAATCATTCTTTGCAACAATAAAAAAAAATAGAACAAGTTAATTAACTAACAAGAATAATTAATTAATAACTAACAAAATTTATTTAAAATTAATAACTAACAACAATAATAAACAAGTAAATAACCAACAAAATTTAAAATTACTAACAAAATTTAGCAATTAACAACTAAAATTTTACAATTAATTAAATACTAACTCTAATTTTTATATTAATAACAAAATTAAATTACTAACCTCATTAATTTTAAAATTACTAACTAAACTAAATTCTAATAAAAATAATTAAATTATTTTCTAACTAAAATTTTAAAACCAAATAGTGACAAAATTTAAAAACTACTAACAAAATTAAATACTAATCAAAATTTTAAAATTATTAATTAAACTAATTTTTTTATTTTTTTAAGTATGACCCGGTGGGTTGAACCGGCCTGAACTGCTGGTTACGGGCTGAGCTTCGGTTCTAAATTGATAGAACCGCCACGGCCTCTCTATTTAGGCATAGACCAGGTAAACAATACCACGGGCTCTGATTCGTGCCTGGGTTTTGATGAGCAGAGTTGGTCCAGTTTATAGGCCAACTCGGCTCGTTAAACACCTCTAGGACAGGATATATCCCGCTTCCAAGTCCGTTCATGTTCCTTGGTTTGTTGAGCAAAACGGAGCCAAAATTGGATTGTAGATACTAATATCTTCCACAAGTAAACCAATGATTTAGGAGTGTGCAACGGTTATAGTTAAACTAAAAACTGCCAAGAATCGAACAAAAAAAATCAGTTTCAAACTAAAACTAATTTTTTTATGGTAGGTTCCAGCTCTAAAGATTGTAAAACCAGAACCAAATAGAAGAACCAGTTTGAGTTATAAATAAAAAATTATTTTTTAAGTCAAATAAATTAAATCCTACCTCATATTGAAATATAAACACTTAATCATTGAACTACGTATACAAAGTTACATAATTTATTAAAGAGAGCATTCTTTATTCGTTGAATTATATAAAAAAAATTAATCAATGTATTTATAATATTTAATTTAATTTAATTTATCATATTATTTGTAAAATAATTTAATAAAATCGTAATGTATATATATTT
>JAXCLQ010071980.1:0-10965 GCA_035584115.1 Cedrela odorata
ATTATTTAATAATTAATAGGTATTTATTAATTAATTGTAGGAAAATCCAATCGATAAGGTAACATTATTGTAATAGAGTAACGTGGTTAGGCAAAAGAGTGTCTGTCGTTTGTTTATTATTGTGTTGAAAGTGAGATTGGAAGTAGTTTGCAATTGCACATGAAAAGTCCTCTTAAGTTGCTGTAATCTCTCCGACAACTCTTCATTGAAGAATTTCTGTACACTTAAAAGCCGACACCATGTTTCAAATGACAGCAAATAACTCGTCCTCGTCGGGACACTCTTATTCTTCTTCTTATCTCTGGGTCTAATTCTCTTCTTAATTAATTATTTAATTAATTAATTATTTGTTCATCAGTCTTGAGTTCCATCTTCAACGTTGCTTGCTTGTATTATATTATATCATATCTAATTATTTAATTTATTTATGAATGGTCAACAGATTCCGTTCACAGTTTCCAACTCCACCACCCCCAGCATCGCATGGTTTCCTAACAATACGGTGCAATGGGACTTGCACTTAAATCTTACTTTTATCATATAATCTCTCAATATATATGGCTAAATATATTTTTCTTACATTTCTTTCATTAAAAAAAGAAAAATATGTAATGTTAAGGTAAAAAAAAATATTTTTTTATTTGATATTATTGGAAAGATATAAAAAATTAATTTGTATTATTATTGTTGTTGTGAATATATAAAAAAAATAATTTAATATATTTTGATAAAATAAAAAACTCAAACTTTAATAATACAATTTTAAATATTAAATTATCAAAATTAAAAAATTTAAATAAAAAAAATACTATAATATAAATAAGAACTAAGATCCCACCCAAAACAGGGATGAGATTTACCATCCCTGGTCATAACTTTACCCTTCAAAAATGTGGGAAGTACTCCTAATGGCAAATAAGACAATTCACACCCTTATCAACAACTCAAGTAGTCATGCTTATTCTTCATAAATTAATATTCTCTTCTTATTTCAATTCATTTGTTTATATCTTGTACTGTTAATGAAAACGAATTTGAGTTAGGTCATAAGTTTTGAATTCTAATAATTAAATAGACTTAGTTTTAGTTACAAATTTAAAACTCGTAATAAACTTGCGACAAACTATATGATTAAGACGATCTGCTTAATTATTGGATATCAACGATTGTTGCATACTTGTAAACAATAATTATAATATATTATTTCAAATTATATATATATATATATATAACAAACAACATGCAAGAAAAAATTTAAATTATTTTCTATGAATATATTTATAGAGAAAAAAATTAGGTAAGACAATTATTATATTTAATAGTTAAATTATTTGATAAATATCTATTTTTATTTGATAACTAATATTTTATTATATTTAACTACAAATAATTTTATTCTATAACAATTACGACTTAAAAATCACAATACCTTAATCTTAAACATATCTAACTTCAAATTACAAAAATTTATGTAAGGATTTAATTTATTTCATTTCTCAAAATGTTATGAAATGAATTTTCAGAATAAAACAATCCCATTTCATGTAATAGTAAATATCTATAATAGATATGGAACAAACTATAATGACAAATGTAAAACTGTTTTATGGCATATCAAATGGAATTGTTAAGATATTAAGGTGACAACATGTTACTTTAATCTTTAAACTTATATCGTCTTCTTTTACTTTTGTTATATTTGTTTTTTAATTTATATTTTAATTATTAATCAAGAGTTCATAATACATATCATAGGGCCAAAATTAAGAGTGCCAATTCAAATTATCTCTGTCATATTCATGCGCGTTGTATTTGTATCATATCAAAAAAAAGTTAACTTAAATCCAATTCGTTTAATAATCGTGTCAATAATTAAAATTTTAACCTAATACAATTATTAAATAATTAAACGAATTATAATATTATCACATGTTTATATATATATATATATTTATATAATACTTATGATACTATATATTTAAATATTAATTAATTAATTTTAAATATAATTATTTATTTTAAAATATAAAAAATATAAAATAAATTTATTAAATTATAAATAAATTAATATATTATAATTAATTAAATAATTAATCGTATTATATAGTGTCATTTAAACTCTAAATTCAAACTTAACACAGTTATTAATTATATTATATAGTATCATTTTATATCAAGAATCCGCAAATTCATGTTAATTTCGTATTGATTTGATGAATAGTGTAAAAAATTATTGAATGCTATGTATTTATTTGTACTTACCAAACTCATATAAAAGTGGAATAAATTTCAAGTTATAAAGCTTTTTAATACAATTAAAACTACAATAATTTTCTAATATAACTCTTTGACAAATGGAGGTACATTTTCACAAATAATTAAAGTATACACTCACTCTCTCTCTCTCTCTCTCTCTCTCTCTATCTATATATATATATATATATACACACACACACACACACACACACACACACACACACACACAGAATACGCCATAACCGAACTCGTTAAGAGTCCCGCTAGACATCCGACTTACGGTGTCAAATGTCTTTACTATTGTGTTGAGTCCACAATTAATCCTGTGTCCCGGGATTAGGCTATTATTTTACACAAAGAAAAATGAGAGTAACAAAAACTCCGTTCACACTGGGTTGAGGATGAGTTGAGTTTATTTTTTGTAATATTTATTAAAAAAGTATTAAATTATATATATATATATATGAAAAAGATAAATTGAACAAGAAAAGTATGATATTATTACATGTTGTAAATAATCTTTCGTATGTACAATGATATTGAGCCCCAAAGAAGAGATTAGCAAACCACTCAACAAATCTACATGAAAAACCCCTAAATCAAGGTTAGCCATATAAACTAGAACTAAACTCAGATTCGACGTAAGCAAAGTATCCTAGAAGTGATCTATAAATAATGAATGAATAGAGCCACTAGTCATGATATCCTAGACAATTATTGGCCGAAACCTAGAGCTAATACAGACATATCTATGAATAACATAATGTCTACTATCGTTAAACGGATTCAGCACCGTAACTCTCATGGTTTTCCCCACTTTCTTTGCTCAATTTTGATTTGGGTAATATGGAACCATTTCGTGGAGATAATTTACCAGATTGTTGCTTCGGATTGTAAACATTAAGGTAAGTGTAAAAAGACATACCCACAATAGCTACAAATGCCCCACCAATACTGGTTGTGCCTGGATTTGAACGGAAGATGTAGTAATTTCCCAGAAGTATGACACAGGTTTTGAATTGTCCAAGAACAACATGGGATATGGCTGATGTAGCCCTGGAGAAGGAAAGATAATGAAAATCAACAAAATATCAAACACATAAACGTTAACAAACTTAAACCTGCATGCGGTACACAATGCCATGTAAAAAATAAAACACAAACAGATTCAGAAGCAATTAATAATGCAAAAAATTGCAAATCAAATAGTAAATAAATGTTAGTACATGTATTGTCAATACTGCTAAGAAGCCAAAAGACATTCAAATAACCGTGGATGCAGTAAATTTATAATTGCACAAAAGTAGAATCGTTGACCGTAACTATATTATTTATGAAATCTATGGTGAGTGATCCGATCCTTCTCTTCTCATCAGCATAGGTCAATTCAATGATTTCTAAATAAAAAACCGCTTGCTGAATTGTTTCCAGCAATCAATATCAGGATATGACAGAGCAAACCGGCCAGAGAATGAGGAGAAAAAACCACTAAGCAACCAGCTCCTTCATTTCCAGCAACCCTTTTGAAGAATTTGACAACCAATAGCAAAGATCTAAAATGGAAAAGTGCTTATTAAACTGAGTTAAACCTTATTCCAAAACAAGTAACAATTATTAAGTTGAAGCCATCAGTACATAACCCTGGAGTAAATGTCATCTTCGAAAGCAATCAATTTATATATTTGCTAGACAATCTCTCTACTGCTGAGATTCTTGGTACATTTACCGTTCCATCAATATGAAAGAAGGCAAAGAACAGAGTTCTTTTAGACAACGGAAAGTTAAAAGAATGGATGAGATAAAAACAAGCAGACAACAATCTCTCAAATAATTGGTTTTTTCATCTCAAAGTAATTTAAGAGAGCAAATGAAGACATAGAGCTCTAGGTAAAATCTTGTCAAGGTTTGGTTGCCCGAATTCCATATTGCAGAAGCCCAGTTCCTCTAAAGATGCATGGTCAAAGTCCAAGAAGGTTACAGCAGCATATCCAATTTTGGGTTGAAAGGAGAAAAAAAATGTAAAAGGAAAAGAGGAGCTTGGAGTCACAGGCAAAACTAAAGAAAAGAAAAGAAAAGAAAAAGATATCAGAAAAAGGGAAAACTAGGAACAGAAAGCAGCCAACTAGACTATTTCTACATTCGGCCTTTTGCAGAGTTTATCAAGAAAATATGAATTAACTGTAATATGGTGCTTCTAATTTTGGCAGCCCCTTCTCTTCAATGTGTTTCACTGTTCCAAAAATTTCTTTTTGCTCGCTCCCTCTTTGTTGTTGAAATCGTTAACATTTTCATCTTATTACTCTTTCTATCAAATGTATGCTTGCTCCAAAACAGGTTTCTTGTTCTCCAACTACTGATGCTATTCCTCTTTCCTATCCCCCACAGATATCACCACCTTCCTTGCATTAATAGCTTTTAGACTTGGTACAAGGTTTTCTAAAGCTGCACTGTGCCAGCGTCAATACGAAAATGAACATTATATGTAAATCTTACAAAGTATCATACCAACCCACTAGTCAATGTCTACAAAACTTGGTAAAATTGAAATAGTTTAACATGTAGAACATCATGAACTTAGCTATAAAATTTTCATACCCAAGTTGTACCTTTTTCCTAGGTGACCTAGGAACGAGAGCAAATTCATTCAAATCCCTTATTTCACAGATGCCCTCTGGTATTCAGAGGCTAAGACGAAATGTGAATGAATGAGATACGTGACACTCAAAGTAACTGGCATGCACAATCAGTGTTTGTTCCACTGAAAACATACAAGTTCTTCCCAGAGATGGACTCAAAAAATACTCCCTGCTAGATCCCTTAAAGTAACCTTAACATTCTGTTACTGAGCTTGCCATTTTAAAAGCCAGCTCATTTACTCAATAGACTGACAATACCTCCAATATCCAACTCTTCCTATATTTCTTTTGCCAGGTAAAAGTTCGTCATCATTAAACACTGTTAAAGTAATAAAATAAATTAAACTTAGCATATGTATAAAGAAACACAAATTAGAAAATTTTCTAAAGGAACTCTTGTACTCATGATGTTTTGAGGGAAGACCTTTTAATGCTCTGGTTCTTGTTTGCATTTTCTTTCCGGACAGATTAATTCCTTATCTTTTTTCCTGCTTTCATTGTTTAAATGCAGCAATATCTTCACTTCATCCATTCCGTAATATGTCAATTTAGCGAATTTTCAATGTCCCAAAATAACTGTACATTACAAAAGCGGCAAAGCATTGATTACCTATATTGCAAATGTTACCTTTTATACTCAGTGTTCTTACCTATCTAGATCCACCTTTCAGAAAGATAAATTTGAAAGATTGGTGTTGAAAATGCCACTTATTCATGGATTAATGTACTTGCAATAGATGGAATATTTACTCTAATTCTTTTCCTCCATCATATTTTCTTAGCATAGCACATCACTGGATATCATACACCAAGGCTCCGTATTTGTTGTGAAATATGAGGATAAGGAAGAAGACCGTGTTTTAGATAAATACGGTAAAAACATCATAAACCTAATAGGATGCATATAACTTGATGCAGAGATTTGGCCACACATCATTTTGTTGAATCACAAACAAATGGAATAACCATTGCTGGGTATCGGTTTATCTAAATTAAATATTTGCAACATAAGTTAAAAACAATTCTGGTTTGAACCAGAAGACGCCTAGGATAACATGTTAAGCATAAATTCGAGTAATTTTATCACAACAAACAAGCAAATTTTAATGTTTCAAAAACTCCAACAAAGGAACAGCATAATTTGAAACAACAGAGAAATTCACTATTGGCACTGCAAGTCTCCGAGAGTTTTAGTAAATATATATTGTGTTCCAAAAAATTTGATTTTGCCAAAGATTGCTTAAAGTAAAACATCCGATCAAAGATTTCCAGGAATGGTGCAATGAGTAGCATATTTGCTTCTTTAAGTCATTTTACCTCAAGAATAGTCTTAACTTCAACCAATTGTTCACCATGAATTACCCAGCCCATGAAGACAAGGCAGTTGCAGACTAAAACTAACCACATGCCAAAAGGTAGAACCGCAACTCTTATATTTTCCAACAGCCAAAAAAAATGAGAGAGAGAGGACATTACTTGTAATAATTTAAGAGAATGAACAGATGCCACTTACCCAAGAGCCAAAGCACCTGACCATTGAAGCAAGAAGCCAAGAAAAGCAGACATAAGAATCGCCAATGTGTTACTAAAGTTCCAGTTGAAGGAGAGGACACCTGGGGGATCTAAGCATGGAATCAAAGAACCCATAAAGAGCAAAGTGATCGGTGTTGTCTTCCACATTAACCTGAATGAAATTTTCATGTAATATGAAAACTTAGGTAAAGTGCCAATATGAAATATTACAATGATGGAATAATATCAAGAAGAGTGAAGTATTTAATCAAGCATGCAACATACGCCAAGGCTGTCCAACTCTCTCGTTGTTGCATATTGGACCAGAGAATCTTGTTAACTGCACTGGGTACAATCCACACAAATGCTACGCTGGCACCAAAGAGGCTAAATTGCAAATCAGATACCGTGGCAACAGCAACACCAATAGATACAACAGTAAGTGCAATGCCCTGAAATATTTCATGGAAATGTTTCATACAAATAGAAAACTAATAACACTTCTCTAAAACTAATGGTACTGTCAGAAATAGTATATCACGGTACCCAATCAACATATTTATCAAGTTCACAACCACCTAAATGGAAAACATCACAGTCCCACAGAGGCCGCACAGTTCATTCGGAAATTTCTTGGACTGTGACAGTAGGAAAATTCTACATGTCTATTTACTAGGTACATTTACAAACATTCCAGAGCTTCCTAATTTACATAAACTTATAAAAAATAGCATTTTTCTTCTTATTGTGATTTCAGTTCAATACATGCACAAGCAAACCATCAAATAGGCAGCTTGAAAGTAGTAGGGCTCATCTTGTTTAAGTCCAGTACAAGGCCCATTTCCAATTATGTTACTAAATAACCCATGAATCATACCCCAACAATGAGGTTTAAAAGAAATACTCTCCCATATTCCATATGGAAAAAAACTCACATCCAAATATTGCCAATGAGACAAAGCATAACAAAGGCACTACGTGACATAGAGGGGAAGCAGGGGTTTGTGTTTACATCTACCAACATAAAAAGAGAAGAGACCCTATATTTTTACAGATACTTTTTCAGACAGACAATAAGATATTGATGAGGATATTTATGCTTTAACAAAGAAAATATTTTCATTTAAACAGACTTTTATTACAAACAAGAAGTCAAAATTCCAGTTTTCAGTAGTTACTCCTCATTTTTGTTTAATAACCTATTCCTGAAAAAAAAATGGCTCCCACCAAAAGTTCACAAATAGTTTTAAAGAAAAGGCAGAGTAACAATTGTATATCATTGAGACTCTGGACAGACTGAAAGAGTTTATGGCCATTTTAAAAATATACCAAAGTTGATTAAAAAACAAAGAATTTGTAGTCAATCTGAAAGGGTGGACCAAATGGTATTAACCTTGGTTTCCAGCCAATAAGCCAAAGAAGTCACACGGATAACCTTCTGACCTCTCAAGGATATACGTACAGTTTCTACATGAAACTTTCAGAGTCCAATTCTCTTGCCAACTTAAAGATGTTGACTAAGAACATGAACTAGCCTGTTATATCTAATCATAAAAGTCCCAACTTAAATTGAAGGGCCTCAGCAGAGAGACAGGTGCTATTTAGCATAGAAGGATGTGGAAAAAGTTGACTCAAACATGCACCTGGTGGCAACACATCAACTTAAACCTAATTCTCCTGTGTACAAAATATTTGACAATTTATATACGTAATAGCATTTCAAAGAGACACAAAATTTTGACATTGATGTGTCAACCACGAGTTCAAGCTATGATGGCAGGATGCCATTTGTGTGGACAATGATAAGAATTTTACTCCAAAACATCAAGGGTATCTTCTGCATATATCCATCTTTGACATCCAATAATGCAACAAAGTATATTTCCCTCATTGAAAGTGACTAAATATCATAGATTAACATCTACATATTCGCAGTCTTCTATTACTATACATCAGCAGAAAATTGAAGCCACCAAACAAAAACACATCATTTTTATGAGCATGTAGATGTTGCAAAAAATATGCCAGGAAGGAAAAATTACCTTCAATACAGAAACTCTCTTTCCATACCATATAAATTCTGCCAAAACAATGGATGGTGTAACAGCAATCTTAGCCATTTGATAAAATCCCACACTGGAAAAAAAATAAACAAATAATTTTAGACTTCAGAACAGAAAACCTAGTGTGGCAAATAGGAACCAAATAATCATACCTATTGTACTTCAAGCTGACGTTAGCAAGGCCAGTAGAAAACGACATAACAAAGCCAAGAGTAAATAAAGATAAAAGGCTTGATTTTGAGGGAGGAGATGCTGGGAGAAGAGCAAAAGCATTTAAAATGGCCATCAAGGCCCAGCTTACTGTATAGTGAATAAAGCTGAGAAGAATTGGGAACTGGAATCCAATATTTTTAAGGACCTGAAGAAAGCAAAGGGTCTACAAGTTACTGAGTAGAAAGCCACCACATTTCAAACCAGTAAGGCAAAAAAAGAAATTCAAGTCAACATCTATAATGATTAGTACACAAACCCATTTGTTCATGAAAATAATGCTAACAGCAACCACAAAATTGAAGGTAAGAGCAGCAATGGGACCACATAAACGTTGCTCTTGACGCTTTGCACCGTCAATCGACCGAAATCTGTTAAAAAGAGATGCTTGCAGCTCTTCCAGAGCTCTCCCTAAATTCATGAATAGGAAAAAAACAAAGTTTGCCGGAATTATTAGTTAAACCCAACAACAAGATATCTACGAATTCTCTGTTTACTCATCATCGGAACCAGTTAATTAAACATTCTATTAAAAGTAATTCCAATAAATACTACTATTCGTAATGAAGTTTTAGCAACTAGATGCTAATATCAATAAATACACTGACTTCCATTTTCGATCCCTCATTATTTACCAGTAACTTCTCCATCGTCATTCCAATTTCTCAATGTCCAAGTCTGAGTGCTGAAGATCCTGGGAATTACTCATATTTCTTTATAATAATAAAAAATGCATAAAATTACACTCAATGTCTTCCAGTACTTCAATCAAGCAGTTTGCATGTCAGTGATTTTCAACCAAATAGGTTCACATTTTTCATATGCTTCCAATCAACACACATTGAAGATGAAATTCACCATTCTCACTCCGAAAAAAAAAAATCTAAAAATTGAACTGAAAATAAAACCGATACCTCTTTCGCTGGCATCACTATCCTTGCGCTTTAGAATTTTCCGAACATCTTTCTTCAGCAAGAAATTCAAAATCTCACGGCTATATAACGTTTTCATATTTATTTATTTCTCAAATTAGTAGAAACGAAAGAGGAATAGAGAAGAAGTGCACGAGCATCTCGTAGTGATAACTGATAATAGTATTTTAAGTTCAAATACAATGGCAAAAAAGGAAGAAAACAAAAATCAAACGGAGGAGAAGAAACACGTGGTCTCGAAATACCGTTGATTACGGAGAATGAAAGTTGTCGGAGAGAGAGGTAATCACGGTGTTCACCGACCGACAGTGGAACTGGACAGTCAAAAGTGTGTTCTTTTCGTTGGAGTGTGCGTGAAATCTGTTTTATTATTTATTTATTTTTGGAATAATTTACTTTGGATATATCATATGGCTGAGCCCACTATGACTGTGAGTGTAATGTTGACAGGGACCCGCCCAATCAGAGCCGTTGGATAGATTATATATTTAAAAATATAATAAATATTTAATAAACACTTATTTTTTCTTAACACCTAATATTTCCACGGACCGAGTTGACCCATTTGCTAACTCTAAATCTTGCCAAGAGTCCTCAACCATTGAGTATTTGATTTGGATGATAGAATATAATAAAATAAAAAATTAGTATAACGGGTTGCATTTGTCTTTTTTTTTTTTTTATCTAGATCAAGAAGTATAAAGATCATGCAATTTTAAAATTGTGATGAAATTAATATTAAAAAAGTTTGAGTTCATATTTGCCAAGCAATTATAAAAATATATGCATATAGTAGGGATATAAATTTGTATGCAATCAACATAATAAAATTATATTATTGTTATATGCTTTCTCTGTATATATTTTTTCTACTATCACGGATATAGAATATCTAAAATAATATAACTCTATCACGTTAGTTTGTATGAATAAATATAGAATTTGTAATTTTGATATAAATTGAATTTATGAAATTTTAAATTAATGATAAGGTTCCGACATTTTAAATTGTGAGAGGAATAAATTAAATACTATGTATGCATAGATAACATGAAAGTGGGGTATAAAATGTTTAATCTACCTAAGTATGTGAATATTGTTATTATTATGAATTTTTAGTATATTGATAAGGTATCAAGATTGATGTTGTACGAAGTTTTATTAGGATTAAGCTTTGAGATTAAATTTCATAACGTTATTATAATTTGGGCCAAGTATGATATAATATTTTTATTTTGTATACATATACATGTACTCGTACACATTAAGCTCAAAATTTAGTCTAAAATGAAGCCCAAATCTAAATTTATGTTAAACAAAATCAAAGTTCAATTTAGATTAGATTAAGGTTAAGGT
>JAXCLQ010071983.1:0-10960 GCA_035584115.1 Cedrela odorata
GATTTTATGGGATCATGTGCTTTTTATATGAAGCTTACCTTTATGATTCTTTTCATATAAGAAGTCTTAATAGGCAAGAATCCTTATTAGAGAATAATCCAAGAAAGATATGAGAAAAAAGTGAATTCTTTACAAATCCGTAAGTGTTGAGAGATTTCAGGGATCTCTATCTGAAACTTCTCTATTCGTCCGAGATGAGCTCAAGTTTTGTTCATTTGAGACCTTTATAAGCTAATCAAGACACTTGTAAGTTGTGGCCAAGATCTTTATGTCAATTTGGGACGCCAATTCGAGACCTTTATAAGCTGACCAAGGTCTTCATATCGATTTGAGATGCAGGCCCAAGATTTCCTTACTCCCTTAAGTCTAGGCTTTTGAGGAGGCCCCATGCCTTTACTATTCGGACATCTCTTCTCGGGCGAGGTTTGGTCTCTAAACACTGTTAGTTTCTCCATATAGGGTCGTTTGGGGCCTGTTATTCCTATGAGCCTTAAGTATATTGAACTATATACCCAATGTCAAGCCCCCTAGTTTTAGTTAAAAATAGCTACTTTTTGATAAAAACTAAAGTATTCATTAGAAAAGACATTGTTGCTCACTGCCCTTAAATGTTTAGCTTTAAAGTCACCCGCTTCCAATTACGTGGTAGAGGATGACTAGCTTATAGGATCATGACGCCTTGGGTCTTTAGAGATCTAACTGTCTCTAATGATAACCGCCCCTTTTTCATAAATGAAACACATCCTCTCAGCTCTTACTTGGTGTGGTGATATCCTATCCCTTGATCTGTAATGTGTATCAGCGGTTGAGGTTCTTCCACTTCTTTAGATACCCCTCATTTTACCTTTTTACTTCTTTCGCCTTTACCTTTACGCTGTTATTCTTCCCTTGCAAACAACTTCTACAATAACAAAGCAATAGTAGCTCGGTTTCGAAATTTTGGCAACTTCAAGTTTGTTCTTCTAGCAATTATAACAGTAAGTTTCCTTTTCCTTTTTTTTTTTATCTATTTCTAGTAGACTTTGCATCATAAATGGTTGATTACGAAAATCGATACTTTCTTAAGTCTAAAGACATTTAAGTCCACCCTCCTGAGTTATTGATGATCTTGGAATAGCCCTTAACCTTCTATTTTTCTTCTGTGAAAAACAAAAAATAGATTCTAGGGGAAACGATTCTGGCAAAGGACAAGCTATCATCCCAGTCACTTCTCTTGTTTGGGTGAGGCGAGACCTATCATCATTTGAGGCAGACAGATTTGCCTTCATCATAATAGAATTAGATTTAGAAGTGTATACTAGGGTGTATAGAATTCTTGAGAGGGTCTATCTTAGAGTTTTAGGGATGAATGAACTTCCTAACCATCCTCTTGAGGGTGAGATAGCCTTTAATGAGGAATTTTTTTCATATAAGTGTTAGACTTCCTCTCTAACAGAACTTTACTAGAATCCTCGCATTCTTTGGTATCCCCCCATATCAATTGAACTCAAACAGCTAGAAGATTCTATCAGGTCTGCATGTTTTGTGGCATAAGGTCTCAGACTTTGACCTCTCTCTTAAAGAGATTGAATACACGTACATACTGAAAAAGAATCCCATAAAAAGTCCTGGGTGGTATTATCTCCAAAACTGGGCTGGCGAGACAAACCCTATCACTGGTATACCTCTAACAAAAATAGGAAGAAGAAGTGGTTTTTTGTTAGATACCGCTAGAATTTTACTCTCTATTTTCATGTGCCAAAACCCTTTAGGGAAGTGGCAGTTTTGAGTGATAAGCCTACATTGGATCTTCGTAACTGAGAGAGAGTGAGGCTGACTAGGTCGTTAGCTTCCGACCAGAGCATTTTACTCTTAGAGGATGAGATAATAGCCTCGAGCCTTGTGAATTTTTGGGTATCCAGGGAACAATTGGTCTCAGAAAAGGCCATTATACAAGGTAGTAATCCTGAAACCACCTTTTCATGTGTTTGGACTGCCATATCTAATCCTAATTTTATTCGTTTTTATAGGTGAGATAACCTCAATAAATCTTCTTCCAAACCCCTTTGAGGTCTTGCAACTGTTAACCAAGGAGAAGAGAGCTGGAAAGGCTCCTTAGCCTTTTAAGGTTGCCTTTAAAGGCCCGGTTAAAGTCCTGGGAATGGCTGATACCTCAAGTTTAGCTCGTCCCCCAACTTTTAGTAAAGGGGTGGTGATTTGAGGCGTCGCACCTCGCTCTAGCTCTTCCGGCTAATAAGGGAAAGGGAAAGTATAAGTTTGCAGATGCGGCTTCTAAGGAGAAGGCTAAGAAGAAGAAGCAGATGTTTGGCCAAGCCGACAAAGAGTCAATCAGATCATGCGAACTCTTTCCGAGGATCTTTCTATAAGGAATTGAGTGTTCTTTGAGCATTTACTCCCTGCATTAACCTACAAGTCTAGAGCATCAGCCACAAATTTTTGGAAGACATTGCTAGGCTCTCATAGGAGTCATTATTAAATTTCTAGTTGAAATGGTTAGGTTGGGTGAATGTTCTTCCTTGATTTTTCATGACAAACAAAGCCTATTATAACCTCTCCTAACCTTGTGTTGATGTTTTTTCAGCTTTTCTACTCAAATATTATAGCATGGCGCTCTTACAAATGATTTTTCTTTGGCGTCTGAGGTCAAGAAGAGAGTAAAATAGGCAGAGAAAAACTTGGCAGTGAAGAGGACAAAGTTCGAATTTAACCTAGGCATACTGCTTTAGGAGCGAGAGGAGCTCTAAGTCAGGGTGGTCACTGTTGAATTGTCTCTGTCCGAGGCAAATAAGATAATTGAGGTTTTGAGGTTCGAGATGGACCGTTTGAAGGAGGAGGGGCAAGCGCACCTTCAAAATATTAATAAAGCGTGTGAAGAGCTTCGAAGAAGCTTGGACACAGAAAAGAAGAGGTATGCACTTCTGGCTAAGAAGGTCGAGGAGGATGAAGTAGATGTAGAGGCTCAGCTTCATGAGTGGGTCAATGATAGCATTGACCTAACTTATGAGACACTCCAAGGCTGATACTCGGATTTGGACCTGGATTGGCTTTATGAGGGCTTGGGGCATCAAGCCTCAATCCAAGAAGGATAGAGCTCGATGGGGTGTTCCTAAGGGGGAAGGGCTTTGAACAAGGATGCAGAGTGGACGTTCATGAATCGTGTTATCCTTTTGAGCTTTCAGATGGAGATGACGCCAAGAAATTTTGAGATGGTCATCCAAAAACTATTTTCATTTTTTGTATGCTTCGAGATCTAACTCGGACTTGTTTGAACAAGAGATGCCATTATTTCATAGTAATCTACTAGCTTAAGTTTAAGAACCGTGTTGCTTATTCTTGGGCTCTGGGAAAGATTTCCTTGAGACATTTTGACGTAATCACCTGAAAACATCTTTTACTCTTAAGCTCTCTAAGACTGTACACAGGGTTTGTTTGAGCTGAGGGTAATATTATCTCGGGACAATTGATAAGTTAACGTTTGGGAACCGTGTCACCCATATTTAGGCTTCGGGAGGAGATTACCTCGAGACATTTGAGAGTAACCCTTTGAGAACCTTTTTTGCTCTTGTACTCTCTAAAACCCTATTCATGACTTGTTTGAGCTAAGGGTAATATTACCTCGGGGTAATTGATAAGTTGACGTTTAAGAATCTTATTAACCATACTTAGGCTTCGAGAGGAAATTACCCTGAGACGTTTGAGAATAGCCTTTCGAGAACCTCTTTTGCTCTTATGCTCTCTAAGACCGTACTTAGGACTTGTTTGAATTAAGGGTAATATTACCTCGAAGCAATTGATAAGCTGACGTCTAGGAACCGTGTTACCTATACTTGGGCTTCGAAAGAAGATTACCTTGAGACGTTTGAGAATAGTTCTCCGAGAACCTCTTTTACTCTTATGCTCTCTGAGACTATACTCAGGGCTTGTTTGAACTGAGTGTAATATTACCTTGAGGCAATTGATAAGCTGACATTTGGGAATCGTGCCACCCATACTTGAGCTTCAAGAGGAGATTACTCGAGACGTTTGAGAGTAATAGGCTTGGATTTATCTATTAGCCAACTTCTGAAGTAAAAAATAAAAATAACTTAATTGATTTCCAAAGAAATTTGTTACAAATTTTTGATTTTTTTGAGGGTAATACAACTTCAAGCATTCGATGTTCCATGGTTTTATAACTCTGTTTCCAGTAAGGGATTTCAGCTTATAGACTTTAGATTTGAGGACCTAAATGACCTTATAGGGTTCTTCTTAGTTTGCACCTAGAACGCCCTTCCATGGTATTTTGGTGTTCATGGTTACCTACCTTAAAATCTAATCTACTATTTGAAAAGAACGGTGCCAGATATGTTTATTGTAAGATAAGCTGTGGCCTTTTTCCTCCAACAAATGTAATTCCAAGTGTAAGATCTGATCATTGGATGCCTCATCATAGTTGATGACCCAAAAAGTTGGTATATCGACCTCAATTGGAATCATTGCCTCGCACCCGAAAACCAGATTGTAGGGGGTTCACTTGTGGCTACCTTGGAAGTGACTAGATACCCTTAAAGAACCTCAGGAAGTTTATTAATCCATGCACCTTTGTGCTCTTTGAGCTTCTTTTTGAGGGCTTTTTTGATAACCTTGTTGGCGGCTTCCACTTGTCCATTGATTTTTGGGTGAGCTGGAGTTGCGAATTTAAAGTCAATTGAAAAGTCCAAGCAGAATTCTCTAAAACTTGTATTGTCGAACTGCTTTCCATTATCTATAATTAGTACTTGAGTTATTCCAAACTTGTAGATAATATTGTGTTTGGAGAACATTGTAACCCTTTTTTCAGTAAAAGTACTTAAAGGCTCAGCTTCCATCCACTTCATGAAGTATTCAATAGTCACTATGGCATACTTTATGTTAACCCAAACTAGTGGCAATGGCCCAATGAGAATGAGCCCCCATTGAGAGAATGGTTAAGGGCTCAACAGTGAGGTTAGCTTCTCTAGAGGTTGTCTCGAGAAGCAATCGTGCACCTAGCATTCGTAGACTTTGCATGTCTGTGTCACATCCCAGGAGAGTGTTGGCCAATAATAGCCTTGTTTCAAGATCTTATTGGTTATAATCCAAGCTCCTCCATGTCTACCACTTACTCAGCGATGGATTTCTTCTATAACCCGAATTGCTTCTTTAGGTCGCAAGCATCTGAGGTATATGGTACTGTACCCCTGTCTGTACAGCTTTCCATCAATGATGATGTACCTTGCTGACCTATTTTTAACATTTTTTGCTTGCTCCCTATCTTTGGGAAGTTCGTCATCCTGGATGTAAGATTTTATTTCATTAATCTATCACCGATGGGTGTTTACTTGAGCTATTTAAGATTGGTGGTCATTGGTTTTTGTACTCTTTTGTTCTAACACTTTAATTGGGACCGAGGTGGGAACATTTCCTTTAAAGGAATAGGCTAATCTTGTTAGCATGTCGGCCTTTGAATTTTCAGTTCTCGGAATTTGTTTGATTGTAACAATCTTTAATATGTTCAATGGTTGCCTAGCTTTCTCCAGATATACTTGCATATTACCTTCTCGTGCTTAGAATTGTCTGTCCAATTAGCTGGCTACTAGTTGAGAGTCACAATGAATACCGAGACTTGTGTTTCTTAGCGTTTGAGCTAATTTAACCCCTATAATTAGAATATTGTACTTCGCCTCATTGTTAGTGACCTTGAAATCAAATTTTAAAGAATATATTACCTCCGTCCCATCTAGACTTATAAGAACCGCACCAGCTCCTCCCCCTTGAGCATTTGAAACTCCATCAATAAAAAGGCTCCAGATCGACTCTCCTTTGTTCGAGGCGATTGGAGCTTCTTGAGGAAGGGACACTTTTGCAATCAAATAAATGAAAAGGTGCTCAAATACTGATCTTTCAGCCATAAAACCTGTCAAGGCTTAACCCTTAATTACTTTTCTAGGTTTGTAATCGACGTCGTACTCATTAAGCTAGACAGACTACTTCACTACTCAACTTGAGAGATCTGGCCAATGCAAAATTTGTCTAAGAGGTTGATCTATTAGCACTACCACTTGATGAGCTTAAAAGTATGATATGTGCTTTCTGACTGCCACCACCAATGCTTGAGCTAACTTTTCAGGTGGTGAATATCTCGTCTCGGTGTCTAATAATGCTTTGCTGGTGTAGTAGATGAGACGATGAATCTTCTTGGCATATTTTTTCACTAAGACCGAGCTTACTGAATGATCACTTATTGGCAGGCAAAGGTACAATGTGTTTCTAATCTCGGGCCCCTTAGGTGGGGTGGGGATGCGAGATACTGTTTCAACTCTTATAAATTATGCTCACATTCTTCTATTTACTCAATTTTCTTTCCCTTTCTCATGATCTGAAAGAAAGAAAAATAATTGTCGGTAGCTTTGGAGAGGAACCTGCTTAATGTCGCTAGTCTTATCGTTAAATTCTGAAGCTCTTTTAGATTAGATGGTGATTTTATGTCTAATATGATCCTGATCTTTTATGGATTAGCTTTGATGCCTCGTTCACTGACCATATATCCCAAGAACTTTCCAACTTGAACTCCGAAAGCACATTTCTCAAGATTCAGACTCATATTATACTTTTTCAAGAAGGAGAAGGTCTCTTTCAAATGCTTCAGGTGATCTAGAGCTTTTAGAGGTGAGTGATCATATCATTCACCTATACTTCCATGGTCTTTTCAATTAACAGCTTGAAAACCCGATTGACTAGTCTTTAGAAAGTGGCCCCAGCATTTTTTAATTTGAAAGGCATTACTCTATAGTAGTACAATCCTTGGTCTGTGATAAAGACTATTTTCTCTTGATCTGGCTCATGTATTCTTATTTGATTGTATCCTGAAAATGCATTCCTGAAACTTAACAACTCATGACCAATTGTTGAGTATACCAGTTTATCGATTTGAAGGAGTGAAAAGTTGTCTTTGGAACAGACTTTATTCAGATCTGTGAAGTCTGCGCACATTCTCTATTTTCGGATAGCTTTCTTGACCATTACTATGTTCGATACCCATTTTGGGTAATGCACTTCTCTGATAAACTTTGCTCTCATCAGTTTGTCCACCTTTACATGTACTGCTTCTCTTCTCTTCTCTTCGTGTTGAATGATCTCTTTTTCTGCTTTATTGGTTTGTACTAGAGTTCAATAATAAGCCGATAGGAAATTATTTATGGGTTGATGCCAGGCATGTCTTCATGAAACCATGCGAACACGCTCATGTGTTGTCTCAGGATATCCTTGAGTCTCGCCTTCAAATTATTAGAGATTTGGGCATAAACCTTGACCATCTTCTGATGTGACCTCTGGTCTAGAACGACAGACTCAATTTCTTCCACTAGCTTTAAGGTCGATAGTTTTTTTTTTTTTTAATCCTGATCAAGTTTCTTGGTGATCATATCCTCTTGCGAGTTTTCGCCATCTACTTCTAAGATTTCTCACTATGAGCTTTTCAATAGATATTATGAACTTTTAGAAGAAACCATGAAGCACAACCGGGCTTCTTTTTTATTTCCCTTAACAATTTCGGTCTTTCTCTTACTGAGAATTTTTAGTTTCAGATAACGTACACTTTTCACCGCTTTTGTAGTTTTAAGGAAAGGTCTGCTGAGAATCATAGTGTAAAGCATGTTGAAGTCAACCACTTGGAGCTTCACCATAGTAGTCTTCTAGTACAGTCTCGTTCCCATGGTGACGAGTAGCTAGACTCTTCCTATAGGGTAAACACACGACTCTCCAAAACCATGGAGGGGAGTCTCGGCAGGCCTTAGTCTCAGATCCTTAAGTCCTAAGGTATCCACAGTTTCCTTAAAGATGATATTAACTAAGCTCTTTGTTTTTACCAAAATTCAATTGGCTTGAGTTGTTCCTATTATTAAAGTTATTACTAACGCATTATCATGTGGGTAGTGAACCCCACTTTGTCCTCATCTGTGAACATGATGGGTACCGAGGTGATTTTTTTGTTTTTTCTTGGCCCGTACATTCATAATGTGAATATTTGAGGCGGTATTTGGCAACGAATATCTTGACTAATTTTTCTTGGATCTGTTCAAGTTTCCTACTAGTATTGCACCACTTGAAATCACCATCGTTCGTTCTTTCTGTCTCTTTTCATGTTCAATCTCTTGAATCAAGGCTTCGAACCCATTTTCATTCTTGGCTACCAATTCTAGCAAATAATTATTTCGGATCAGTATTTTCACTTGGCTTCTAAGCTCAAAACACTCATTTGTTAGATGTTCAGTACTTTAGTGAAACTCGCAAAACTTATTCTTTGACTCTCCTATCGATTTAGCTATTAAGGGGCAGGGTTCTTTGAGAATAGGGCTTTTAAGGGAGCAAAAACGTGATCTCCATGTACATAAGCTACTCTTTTTGTGTCATGTCTTCTCAATAACCGATACTATCTTAAGGGAAACTTGTCTCTTCTTCTCGAAGCCTATCTCAGCCTGGATCTCGTCTGTCTTTCCTATTTAGATTGCGAAAATTTCTTTTATCATCATGTCTCTTTCTCGGGTTAGCTTTAGGATTTTACGTCCTACTGGGAAGCTTAGGCCTAAAAGCTTTTTCTTCTCTCATCTTGAGGGCGATCTGGCTTTCGCACTGCATACCATCCTCGTCTACCCACAAGCCCTTCATAAGACATTCTAAAGCTAATGAATGGTGATAAGCCCCCAGCTCCATCACTTCATCGTGGTATCATTTGATGAAGCTTCTAAAATTCTCGCCTTCTCCCTGCTTCATAAGCAATAGTAAACTTGGAATCTTAAGGTTTACAATAGCCCCCCTGAATTCATCCATAAACATTTCATACAACTGTCCAAAACTGTTAATGCTACCAAGGGTTAAGCTAGTGAACCTTCTTCTTGCTTGCCCTTCAAGGGTTAGGAGAAAAAATGATACATCTGGGATTCGTCTAACCCTTAGATTAACATCATCTCCCTAAACAGATCTATATGGAGGGATGGGTTGGTCTTTCTTGTGAAGGAGTTTATTTGGGGTATCTTGAATTTTCTGGGGAGAATGAGATCCAATATTTTTTGAGAAATGGGGACTTAGAATAAAACCCTGTCTTGATTGCGGACTTGTCTCCCCTTTGTTTTTCCCTTTGCTTCTTGTCCTTCAACTCCTTAACCAGTTTTCGAACACGGGCCTCGAGATTCTCAACCCGATCGCTATCATCCCTATACTACTTCCTTCGAGATAGACTCTAAGCCTTGTCTTTGCCATTTCTGATTAAGGAATGCCTTCATGTTCTCCCGATTGGGGTCATTACCCAATCTTCTCTTACGAATAATTATAGAATCTTTAGGCGAATATTCATATACTGGTGTAGGCTCATCATGGAGCTTAGAGACATTATTATCGCCTCATGGTTCTTTGAGGGGATAGCCTTAAACTTTTCCTTTTCCCTTCTCCGAGGCGGTATACCTTTTTCTGGTAACATTCTATTGATGCTCGATTTCTCAATTCATGGAACGCAGGGTATCCAGCATATTGCTTTCCACTACTTCCACTAGTTTGGGTGTTTTAGTTGCTAGGGATTTAGCTTGGAATGTCTTCTTTATCCTTGCTACCTCCTCTGTTAAAGCTTAGATTTTTCTATCTCTCTCTGCGTCTCGTTTCTCATTTTCAACCAATCTCTTAGCCAATTAAGTGGCTTCTACTATCTCTTAACAAGGATGGAGTTGCTAGTGGTGATGAAACTTCATAATCATGATTCGTGTCTCCTACCGGTGATGGTTGATCACCAATATCTTGATTAACAACTGTATTCTTCTCCATGATATTATTATGCGGATTCCCTCTCATCATTGCCTTATTTCCAATAACATATATTCATGGAGTAACCATAATTTTCTTCTTTCACAGTAGTTATTGACTTTTGGTTCAGCTTCCCACAGATAGCACTGGACGTTGATGCAGCAAAAATCCTTCTTTGGATTCTGTGCACCAGCAACGATCTTCTTCTTCTTTTCTTGTCTGCTAGCTTTGACTTGCGTTCACAATTAAAGGCTATGGGAGTAAAAAGTAGGTTATTCGGTGAAAATCCTCCGATACTTAAGTCAGGATTTTGCTTATGAATATCTTTTAGAGAGAGAATTAAAGGAGAAAGAGAATGTATATATGCTCTAGGGTAATTTTATCATGCGTACCTAGTAGCAATTAGTCTCTTTTTATAGATGTTAACATCTCCCAATCATGGTAGAATTCCTACAAAATCTGGAAATAAGCATCTCGTTGCACGAGGACCACGGAGATTCCATAGGTTAAGCATCGGCTTGCAGATTTTATGGGATAATGTGCTTTTTATATGAAACTTATCCCTAGAATTATTTTCATATAAGAATTTTTAATAGGCAAAAATCCTTGTTGAAGAATAATCCAAGAAAGATATGAGAAGAAAGTGAATCATTTACAAATTCGTAAGTGTTGAGAGATTTCAGGAATCTCTGTCTAAAATTTATCTATTCATCCGAGAAGAGTTTGGGTTTTGTCCATCTGAGACCTTTATAAGCTGACCAAGACCCTTATAAACTGTAGCCGAGACCTTTATATCAATTTGGGATTCCAATTCGAGACTTTTATTAGCTGACCAAGGCTTTCGTACCAATTTGAGATGCTGAGCCGACACTTCCTTACTCCCTTTAAGTCTAGGCTTCTGAGGAAGTCTCATGCCTTTACTATTCGAATAGCTATTCTTGAGCCATGTTTAGTCTCGAAACGTTGTTAGTTTTTCCATACATGGCCGTTTGGTGTTTGTTATTCTTATGGGCTTTAGGTATATTGGATTATATACCCAACATTGATGATCAAAGGCAAATTGATTAATCATGTACTTTAGTATGATGAGTCAGGACGAGGAGTATAGATTTTTGTGTTGCTTGTTTAGTCACTGACTTTTCTATTTCATATTAAGTTAATTATACTTTGT
>JAXCLQ010071984.1:0-10958 GCA_035584115.1 Cedrela odorata
GTAATGCATACACAATGAAGAGTTAAGTCCTCTAAGATCTGATGTAGTCCAATCCATTACCCTTCTTTTTTTAAATATAAAAAAATTTATCAAGAAATTCATTAGACAAAGAAGCACTCTTAATTATGGCAGAGTATTATGCTCACCTAAAATTACATACTTGAAATCTATGAGTAATGGCTTACCTTTGTCAAATTTTTAAAATTTATACCTCCCTACTTTAGCTTAGAATATATAGCATCTACTAGACATGTTGAAATCTCCAGATCTTCATCTTGACTTATCTTTAAATTCACTGAATATGTCTGATGTGGTTCTTTAATATTTACAATCTTAAAAGTCTAATTGATCAACTTCTTTATAGCATCCATTCTAAACACATGATGTAATGCTCCGGCCCTTGACTTGGTTATCACTGGTTCCCTACTGACCCAAGTCTGGACTACCGAGTTATCGCCATTACAATCCAGTGTCCTTTGCAGGCCTACTGATCAAGAATTTGTCCCTTGGTCCTCAATTTCATCACCCACCTTAGTTTTATTAACCTCAATTTCATCACTTATCTCACCAAGTTGTTTACCACTTCTCAACATAGAAGCCTTGCAATGCCTTTTTTATAATTAACTGTTGTCTTACTAGGTAAATTACCATTAGAATTAATCAGCAGACCAGTTAGGTAAAACATCCCAATATCATGCAAAGCATTTATAAACAAATTCAGTTCAAATTTCATTTTAAATCAGAAAGCAGCTTGTTTTTAGCACACAAGTATACATATAAATAGTGCACGCATATATTTATTATTTATGTATGTATAAATTTACTCACTGTAAGGGGAAGGTAATCACTTCTACTAATAATCCCTTGCGCCTACTCGGCCTTTCTCTTGGATCATCATAACCTAATACCACACATGTATAACTTATGAATTCTACTATTTAAATAATCAATATAATCGCACTAAATGCAATTTCTCTAGAAAATGTGACTAAATTCCTTTTTTTTAATATATTTCACTAAATTTAACTAACTAAAGCCATTTTCTTGATTTTCAGCAATGAAATCCCATGGCCAAATTATTCTAATTCATATTTTTATGTTACATTTCAATTATTATATCGAATAATGAAATCCTTATTGAAATCACATATTTGTCTATCAAATATGCCTAATAAACTCAAATTAATCAATGCATGTATAAAAATAAATGTTATTAAGTAACTATTTTACCTTTATATTTGAAGAATAAGGTTTACATATTTTGTTTATATTCTTAAATATAAATACACGTTATATTAATTAATTATATTTTATTTGGACAAAATTATTTTTTTTTATTGAAATAGTTTATACATCTCATAATTAAAAAAATTAAATTAACTTGAAATTTTAGTTTTAAATATAAAATAATTATATTTTATAAATTTAATATTTTTTTTAGTTACAAATATTTAAACTTAGATTATTTAAATATAGTTGTTGATTAAAAAAATATTAAAGAAAGGATTTTATATTTTGAATCAATCTTTTGTCTTTATTTAAATTTCATAAGTTCAATTTATATAAATTTTCAATGATAAATTAATCTTGAATACAATCTAAACTTGATATTTATATATTTAAGCATCTTAAAATTTTAATAATAATTCTAAAAATTTTATTACAACTATCAACAATATTATTATTATTATTATTATTTTAGTTTTATTTGGTAATCATTTTGTTTTGACAAAAATTAAAAAAAAATAAAAATATAATTACATTAATAATAGCTCTTCGTATAATAAAAATACAATTATCAAATAAATATAACTAATTATATAAATTACAATAAGTACCAAGTATGCCATAAGATCAAGGCGAGGAGGCAATTGCCACTGATGTCTAGACCTCAGAAGGTGATGCAAACCTAGTTGTTGTTGATCCCAAGTGATCAATGGAGAAGGGAATGACATTGCCGAGGTCAGGCCCCAAATGATAAAGAGGCAGCCCAACTGACAACTAGGCTTCTGCTACTTAGTCTTTTATCTCATTTCTTCTCCTTTTTTTTTTTTTTTTTTTTGTAAGGACTCAAGGCCTTCTTGTCTTTTGATGTTTTTTTTTTGTAATTCTCCTTAATATTATTTTGATAATGATTTGAGAACATAATGTTAATATTCCTCAAGATCATTGTGAATTAGTCTAAGATCACATAATAATAGGAAACAATTCTCATTGGATCTATCTAATGAAACATCGAGATCATATAGTAATAAATAAAAGAAATTTTACCAAGTACTTTCCCTCTAAAATACTGAATTATTAACTGAGAGGATAAATTTAAACCATGATTCATCTCAGAATTACGTAATAAAAAACTAAGGCCACAACTGTCACACCCTGAATCTGGGATCCACCCGTGACAACCGTCACAAACCCTCATGATACACCATATACATCCAGAATGTATGTCACGTCCCGAACTTAGGGTCTACCTGTGACAATTACTATAGACCCTTCAAATACATTCTCTCTGCCTAGAACATATCAAAAGAGCCTATAAGGCTTACTTATAAATCTTAAAATCCTGAAATAGTTTTATATATAAAATTTTCATCCATGAGATTATTAACAGCAAAGAATTGATCTTCGTGATCAATTCATCCACAATATAATAGCTTAATAAAAATATAAATTTCTGAATATCATTTACATATAGGTTAAACAAAATAATAGTTCCTTACATAACCAAAAATACAAATCCAAAAATATTGCAAATCTAGAAATATTACAAAAGCAGTAGACTTAAATGACACATGTGAATCAAGTAAGAAATAAACCTACCAAGTGTGTCTTAAGCTCTCTACCACTATCATAAGTCCGGCTAGGACTAACGCTCATAATCTGAAAGCTGTAATTGTGAGGGGTGAATATACAACTATACTCAGTAAGTGAATACATATATACATTTGTATACATACATGCACACATATTTCAAATCATCAGATATTGGGATTATACTCAAGATGTCATTCTTAAAATACATATATACATCTCATGTACCACATATGACTGTAAAGCAATTTATAGGTCTGCAATTTATTTAAAATGTCTAAACCAGGCTAGCCATTTTATCCCGACCGTTACCTTGGCCGAGGCAACGTCAAGATCCATCAATGAGCCCGTTATGCATAAAATCATATGCAATGCATTCTGATAAAATAATTGTTTCTTTCTTTACTTATAAAATATGCACTTATAAAATATTGCCTGTCTCACTAATGTTGTCTCCGAGTAGTTACTTGGTGATAAAGTAGACTATGCTTGTTATAATCGTCAAATCCATGAGATCCCTATCAAGTCGCCAGGACTTTCTATAGGATCCCTTAACCGTACCTAAGTGCATGGCACATAGTATGCTTACTATAGCTTATCCCCTTTATATAGCCCCATTGCGGCTCCATTCACCTATACGGCCTCTCACAGGTCCGTCTATAGGTTATCTCACTGTGTATACAGTAAATAACAGACAAGTCTAAAAGCCCTGTCATAATATCTGACCTTAATTGCCCTATCACCAATATACATGCACATATATAAACAATTCATTTTCAATTCAAGGTTTTCACATCACATAAACAAATCAAGCCTCCACAGCTATCATGTTTTTAAAACAATGTTTACAACATAAAATTTCAAATTCGGCCCCCATGGTCATTACATGCATGTATATCAAATAAAACTGATGCAGCAGACCCCAATATAAAATTCATCCCAATATTAGTTCAAAACAACAGTAAACATTTCATTTTTAAATAATTTAGCATACATGCATACATATAACTATCACATGCATTCTACTTACATAATTATATATGTATAAATCCACTCATAACTTAGGGAGGGTAAACACTCCCATTATGTGTCCTCATGCTCAGTTAGTCCTTCTTGTGGGTTTTTTTTTAATATAATATCACACTTGCGTAATCTGATAAATCTTAATATTCTAATTAATTAACAATCATGTACTACATGCAACATTCATGAATAATATGCCCATAATTCATTGGCTTGACACATTTTACACTACAAGGCTTTACTAACATAATCATTTAACCGATTTCCAACAATAAAATCCCATGGTCGATTTATTCTAATTCATATTTCTTTGTCAAACTCTCGATATTCATCGAATACCACAATTAACATGAAATCTGATAACCACTCGTATATTTGTCCATCAAATATGCTCATTAAACTTAAATTTACACATATATAATTTCACAATACTTCATCTAATTCCAATTTAACGCTATTTACATTTTCTGAGCATAATTCAATGAAATCCCCAAATTTATATTTCTGTATAAAGCGGATTTACACATTACAAGTAATATTCAACGCATATATACATAACATCTTATACTTTCAATTAGTGCAAATCAACACAAATTACATTTTCTATGCGAAAATCAACTTAAATTCGTATGAACAGTAAATCCTAACATTTCAATATGCTCAAAATCTCAAAATCTTGCTTATATTGAGTAATTAGACTTACCGATAACTTGTCTAAGCTCTTAGAAACCTCGATTTGTCGTTTATACATAAAAACCCTAAATTTGAGTCTAAACTCATTTTTGTTCATCGTCGTTTCTTGCTTTTCTTAGCTCATATGTGCTATAAATACGAAGAGAATACTATGAGGATTCATTTGGTGGTGAAAATTTTAAATTTAATCAAAAGAAAAATGAGAAATCGAAGAGAGAAGTGAGAAAGGGTATTTAGAGAGAGAAAAATGGGTTTTGGGTATTTTGAGAGAGAAAAAAATGTGAAACAAGTGAAAGGGGTTTAGGTTTATATAGAAAAATGGGTGAAAAGACCAAAAACTCCTTAAAATCTTTGAAAAATCTAGAAAAAACTATATTTTTGCGATGAATAGTGCACTACAGTGCATTATAGTGCTGCCAAAACATACACTGATAGTCGATCGATTTCTAATTCCGGTCGATTAAATTGCTACAGTGCCCCTAACTTGGCTACTATTATTCAGTCGTTTTCAGAAACCGGTCGACCGATGCTACAAACATTGCTACAATGTCTCTACAGTACTTATGTTTTTCATTGTTTGAAATTCTTGTGATTTAGTCTCTTTTTCAGTTTTTCTATTCTTCCGGACATTTGATTCCCTCACTCGGTCTTCTGATTCCATGTCTCTGTGGTTTTTGAACTCATGAACTCAAAATTTTAAACTAAGACTCGATATATGTTTTCCCAAAGTAATTAGTACTCGTTATACTCATGTCTACTAATTTAAATTTACTTAAGCCACGTAAATGCGTCTATTAATCTTGGATCATGTACATGTGATAATAAATATCCTTAAAGGATCATTTTACCCCTATATTCGATGAATAGGGTTTCACAATGTATTAAGAGATCTTGTAAGGCTTTCCTTAACACTATCATTCACAAAATTCTAAAAATAGTTTATAAATCATAACTCTCATCCATGAGAGCATTATCAAAGAACTAATCATTCATGACTAATTTATCCACAATATAGTACAATAAATCAAATATCTTCATGGAAATAATTTTCATTTGAGTTAAACAAACATAAACATTTACATAAACCTTTTGGTTTACAATTACATTTTCATATAAAAATACATTTATCCAATAAGATAAGATATATATACATGAGTCAAGAAGAAAGCTAACGCAAAGCGTCGAAGGCTCTCAATAGCTACCACTAACCTACCTAGCACTAATGCGCCTAACCTGAAAATTGAAATGGATGAGGGGTGAGTAAACGAATATACTCAGTGAGTAAATAAAATACACACATATATACATACATGCACACACATTTCTAAATTCTAGATATTGGGATTTGTTTACAATATACTCAAAAATATATACATATACATTTAATTAAATAAACAAAAATCAGTTTATAGGTTTGCATGCAGTTTTAAATAAACAATCCGAATTGGCCATACTTTCTCGATCGCTACCATGGCCGAGCTAACATCAAAACTATCAGTAAATTTTTCACGCATAAAATCATATGCAATGAATTCTTATTAAATAGAAAATCATTTCGCATGTTTTATAAAATCATTTATTTTCTATAAAAATACATTTATAAAAATAACTTGGTGACACGAGTGAATGTCATCGAATCCTTCAAATCTAAGATATCTCTATCAAGCCGTCAAAACTTTCCATAGGGTATCTATAACAGCACATTCGTGCGTAGCACACAGTGGGGTTGCCATGGACATTCTCCCTTATACTAGCTTCACTTTGGCTCCACTTATCTATGCGGCCTCTCAATATATCCATCCATAAGCTACCTCCTTGTAGTTACAGTAAATAAACCAACCCATTAGCTATATAACAATATTCGGCCTTAACGAGCTCATCACCAATGTACATGCATAAAAATAAATCATTTTTAAACAATGATTATAAATTATATAAATAAATCATGCCTCTCCGGCCATTTCAGCATGTATATTAAATAATTTTCAACTGCAGACCAATTAAGGAAATCATTCTAATATCATGTAAATCACATGTAAACAGTTTCATTTCAGATTTCTCTTTAACCAGAAAATGGCTTGTTTAATATACAAGCATACATATAACAATATACATAGATACAAGTATATATATTCATGTATGTAATAAGTTTACTCACAATAAGAGGAGGGTAACTACTCCCACTAAGGGTCCTCAAGCCTACTCAGTCCTTTTCTCAGGTTCTTGATATCACACATGAATATAATAATGAATTCTATGATCCACATAATTATACTTAAATGCACTAAATACAATATTCGTGGAAAATGTGGCAAAAATCTCTTAGTTGACACAAGACACATTTCTCCAAGCTTAACTTACGGAGGTCATTTATCCAATTTTAATAATGAAATCTTATAGCCGACTTAGTTAAATTCCTCATTTTTGTCTAAAACAAATATACATATATTTCGAAATAATATCCAACATGTGTATAATTATCATATACTTCTAATTATTGCAATTCAATACAGATCTACATTTCTTACGCAAAAATCAATGAAAATTTTGAGTAAATAGTAACCTTTAGGTTCTAACATGTATCAAATTTTAAAAATCGAACTTCTAATGAGTTAATAGGCTTACTGGTAATCTGTAAAAATTCATAGAAACCTTAGATTGCCAATTAACTAGAAAATTCTCAATTCCTCTATGAAACCCTAGTTCTGTTATTGCTTCTCATTGCTATTTCTAGAGTCAAATCTATACCAAATTGAAGAAGAAAGGTTGGGTAATCACTTGACAATAAAACATGAAAGCAAAAGTTAAAGGTTTATATAGAAACAAGTTAAAAGACCAAAATGTCTTAAAGAAATATCAGAAATTTCTAAATTGCCTGTTAAATTTTTACCCAGATTTGCCTAATATATCGATACCTTTGGACTAGGTATTTATCCTTTGGGACTGGATATCGATCCCTTTGGATTGGGCATCGATTCGTTCATTGAAATATGAATCTGGAAATTCTTTCAATCCTGAGTACGATACATTTGCCTTCATGTATCAATCACTTTTCAATGTATCGATACCTTTGATAAAGGTATTGATATGGTTCAGCATGTAATTATTTTTGAACTCTCTGTCTTGCAATGTATCGATACCTTTGATGAATGTATCTATCTGGTTCATCTTGTAATTACTTTTAAACTCTCTATTTTGAAATATATCGATATCTTTGATGAAGGTATCAATCTAGTCGACTTGTAATTTCTTCCCAAGTCCTGGACTTATAAAGTATCGATACCTTTTATGAAGCTATCGATCCCTTCATTAGATATCGACCTGCATCTTTAAGGTATTAATACTTTAGTACATATATCGATCTCTTCAATTCCATATATTGATACTATATTCTTAAACATATATTTCTCACAGAAATTTTAAGCTGAAATCACATATCTTATAGAACAAATTTTTTTTTTTTTTTTTTTTTTTACAGGGGCTTCGCCCCCTACACTCTTTCAGGGGTGTTGCCCCTTAACCCTGCTCGCTGATTGACTATGGAGATCGCCAAATGTTTAAACGTAAGGTGGTATATAGAAACCTAATTTATGCTAAACCAAATTACTTAACACATTAAATCTCATACCATAAGCTGACTTAAGCTTAGCTAAGCCTCGATATTGTGTCAACTAATCATGAACCATGCATGTGTGAAATGAATGTCATACAATGACTATTTTAACCTTAAAAACTAAGACTACAACGTTAACAAGTAACAAGTACAGTCGTTGATTTTAACTATGATTTCTCTTATATTTATGTAATGAATAACTAAGGTCACAACAATAAGAATTTTAATCAAATAATTCCCTTTATGAATTACTAAGCTAATAATTTGAAAAAAAAAATTAATGATTAATAATTTAGTAATTGGATGAGTATCTTTGTTATCTCTATGAAGAGATCCTTCTACTTCTTTAATAGAGATGGTTTTGATCTTGGGTACTACCTCTTTTCTCCTTGAATTCACTGGTCATTTTTTCTATTTTCCATAGAAGGTACTCCTCTTGGGCATTTTCCTTTTATATCCTTGAGTGCACTGAAATAGTTTTGTCAACTCAGCAAAAGAGGTGCTGCTCTCGAGTATTTTTATTTCTACCTTGAGTACATTGAGATGGTTTTGTCAGCTCGCCGAGGAGGTACTGCTCTCGAGAGGTGTTTCTCTCATGTATTTTCCTTTCTACCCTTGAATGCACTAAGATGGTTCTACTAGCTCGACAAAAGAGTGATGCTCTCGAGTAATTTTCTTTCTTAACCTGACTACACTAAAATCATTTTGCCTGCTCAACAAATGAGGTGTTACTCTTAGGTATTTTCTTTTCTACCCTTGAGTTCATTGGATGGTTCTTCCAACTCAACAAAAGAGGTGTTACTCTCGAGTATTTTTCTTTCTACCCTTGAGTACATTGAGATGGTTTTTTCAACTCGGCAGAGGAGGTATTGCTCTCGAGTATTTTCCTTTCTACCATTGACAACAGTAAAATTGTTTCGTTACTCGACGAAAGAGGTGTTACTCTCAGGTATTTTCTTTTCTTCCTTTGAGTTCATTGAGATGGTTCTACTAGATAGATAGAGGAGTTGTTGCTCTCAGGTATTTTCTTTTTTACCCTTTAATGCACTGAGATGGTTCTACCAACTCAGTTGATGAGGTGTTGCTATTAGGTATTTTTCTTTCTACCCTACAATACACTGAAATTGTTCTACTAGCTCGATAAAGCAAATACTACTCTAGGGAATTTTTCTTTCTACCATTGAGTGCACTAAAATTGTTTTGCTTGCTTGGGAGAGCACTAAATGTCACACCCTCTAACATACATTTAACCTCAAATATCTGTAACATATATAGTATACAATGCATTACTTCTATTACACAAATTCTACATAGTTCTATTAACAAAAGATCTTATGCATACAAGTCTATACATAATACATTTCTTATCACTTAGCTAACCTACAATTTACATATGTTAAAAAAACTTCAAAATACGCCTAATACCCTCGCTCGTGTACTTGGTCACCCTTATGTGCTATTATCTGAAAAATAAAATTTTTACAATAAAGGGTAGGATACAAATCTCAGTAAGCAAATCATAACATATTTTTATATGTCGATGCATAACATAATATTACAGTTTAAATAACCAAAGCATTTTCAAACTTTTCCAAACACATAATTTATTCACAATGCAAACACATTTAAAACGGCTTAGTCAATTAGTGTCACCTGCACCCATAGTGACCCGGATTCAAAAAGTAATTACGTGTTTTGCATGTAGCGGTCATTTTCATATTCAAATAACAGAAACGCGTGCAACGCATTAAATAAAATTCTTACTAGTCCGCAACTCTCATAATAAATACAAGACTTGACTAGTTCATAATAGTATAACTAATGACTAAGCCATAAACTACATTCTTTTTCAAATATTTCATACATCGACAACATTTCATATTTATTTTCTAAATGCAATATCGGCGTAAACATATAAATTCACAAACATTTTACTAATCATTTCATAGAATTGCATTGGCATACCAAACCTTAAAATTACATTTTTATTTTATCACCACATTGAATATCGCATAGTTTCAAAGCATTAAAATGCATGCATGATTCATTTACATTTGTTCCGGCTCTTCTCGAGTAGGTTCTTATATTAATGTAGCGTACCTAAAATCAAATTAACACAATCTATTTAAGTTACGCATTTATACTTGTCGCTACCTACCCACGACATCCACATTTCCCAAATTGATACTTAATAAATTCCTAAAACACATTCATCATGATATTTACTTAATTCACTATTCCATATGTACCTATACATACATATAACTAGATATGTATATTACAATAATTTTCGGAAAATACTTTTGGTGTAAAATTCTTAATTCGTCAAGTATTGCTGTTTTCTGACAACACCGCATTATCAAATTCCAAAACACTTCCAATTATATATATATATTTATTACTACACTTCTATTAAATTTCCACCAATTAACACAATAACCATTTCTTATTTAAAACATTATATATCATTAATACAATTCCATTTCTAATTTTCACATTTCAATTAATCATTAATAATATGAATTTTATCCCTCTCTAATTGCTACTACAATTTAGCACTAATAACATTAATTTAGCCATAACTAATTTTCTACTATAATTTGGTATTAAAACATGAATTTGTTCTTTAATTCCTACTACAATCCCATGACACACACATGTTCTAATTTCCACCAATTTCAATTTTCTACCAATTCATACCATTACAACAACATAACAGTAAAACTCCTACCAATTATCACTATCATAACAACATAATAATAAACTATTTATTTTAACCACATATAGAACATTATTCATTTCTAACTCCCTAAAT
>JAXCLQ010071985.1:0-10956 GCA_035584115.1 Cedrela odorata
TTTCCATCTTGATTAAGATTTGCAATAGCTTTCTTAATCTCATAAATACAACAAATGTTAGAGACATTACCGTAAACTCTTTATAGATTGTCCCAAAGTTCTTTTGAAGTTTCCGCAAACGAGTAGGTGAAGTAGATAAAAGGCTCGATTGATCCTTGAAGCCAAGTTAGAACCCACTTGTCTTCTTGGAACCATTTTTCGAAGCTAACATCATCTTCTTTAGGTTGTTTTGCTGTACCGCTCATATAACCCAATTTGCCTCTACCACATAATCCATTTTTGGCTGCCCTAGACCAAAGTAGATAATTTGGGCTATTCAAATTGAATGTGGTCAATTTCTGCGATGAGAATACTTCTATGATAATGATAAATGAAAGAAAAGAATAATAAAAATCATAGGATCAAATATGCTCTGATATCATGTAGAAAATTGTAAGAACAATTATAATTGTATACTGTAATTTAAGAATAAGTAAAGAGAATAATTAGATAAAGTAATTCAAAGTGAAAATGTTGTTGTGTTATTTTTTGAAGATTGAAAACAAAGAGAGAGCTTGCCTTTATATAGGCAAGCTTAAAACGGCTAAGTACAACCTCTTATATGCACCCAACAGCTAGGTACAACAACCTAAAGCATACAAATGGCTAAGTACAACCTCTTATATGCACCCAACAACTAGGTACAACAATCTAAAACATACATTTTAAAATTCAAATAAACTAGTTGTAGGGTACTGTTTACGTACTATTCACTATGGCTACTTAATTTAACTTTTTCAAATTCTTGTAAATATATTGAATGTTTAAATTAAGTTGATGTGGCAAAGTCGTTAATGTGGCAATGTCGTTAATGTGACAATGTCGTTAATGTGGCAATGTCATTGATGTGGCAATGTCGTTGATGTGGCAATGTCGTTGATGTGGCAATGTTGTCGACGTGGCTCTATTGACATGGCAATGTTATTTTTAACAGAGGATACTCTACATTTGCATGATAATTTTTCAGACGAACAACTACTCTCTTTGGAAGCTTAGGCCCCTTGGTAAGCTGACATTATAAACTACTTACTTACTAAGAGGATACCAGATGATTTAACACGTGCTGAAAAAGATAAATTGAAATACATTGCAAAGAAATATGTGTGGGATGATCCATATTTATGGAAGCATTGCATTGATTAGTTGATAAGAAGGTGTCTAGCTAACTCTGAATTTTCATCAATTCTAACATTCTGTCACTCGTACGCATGTGGAGGTCATTTTAGAGCAAAAAGAACAGCTCTCAAAGTACTTGAGAGTGGATTCTACTGGCCTATATTATTCAAAGATGCATTCATTTTCTACAAATCTAGGCGCACAAAATCAAATGCCTCAAACGCCCATACTTGTTGAAATCTTTGATGTTTGGGGCATTGATTTCATGGGACTTTTCCCTTAATCACATGGTAACTTGTATATACTACTCGTTTTTTATTATGTGTCAAAATGGGTGGAAGCAAAAGTCACTTGAACTAATGATTTTAAAGTGGTTAGAGATTTTGTAAAGACTAACATCTTTGCAAGGTTTGAAACACCAAGAGCCATAATCAACGATGGAGGGACCACTTCTGCAACAAATCAATTAAGGCTTTGATAAGGAAATACAACATCACACATAAAGTTTCCACATCATACCACCCACAAACTAGTGGATAAGTCGAAGTGTCGAACCGAGAGATCAAATCTATTATGGAGAAAATTGTAAATCTCAATAGAAAGGATTAGAGTCTACGTTTTAATGATGCACTTTGGGCATATAGGACAACATTTAAAACACCGATTGGGATGTCACCATTTCGCTTAGTGTATGGTAAGCCATGTCACCTTCCAGTTGAGCTAGAGCATAAGGCATATTGGGCAGTGAAGCAATGCAACATGGAGTTGGATGCTGAGGGAGAGCACAGGAAACTTTAACTTAATGAGCTTAAGGAAATTAGAAATGATGGCTACAAGAGTTCACGCATCTACAAGGAGAAAACTAACACGTTTCATGATAAGATGATATCATGAAAGAAGTTCATCATTGGACATAAAGTTCTTCTATTTCATTCATGCCTCAAGTTATTTCTAGGTAAGTTGCGTTCTCGTTGGGTTGGACCTTTTATTGTTACAAGCGTATTTCCTCATGATGTAGTAGAAATATAAAGTCGGAAGACGGAAAAAGAGTTCAAAGTGAATGGTCACAGACTAAAGCTGTGCCACGAATCATTTATGATGCACAATGCAGAAAAGGTACCTCTTTACGAACCGACATCTCTTGATGAATGAACAAGGGTACAAGTCAAGTTGAGAATACTAAACCAAGCGCTGATTAGGAGGCAACCCAATGAATGGAGGAATTCACAATTCTAGAGAGCATGCACTATCAGATTTGCTTTTCTCACCTTTACTCTCTTCATCCATTTGAATTTTTTTTTTTTTTTTGTGATTTGTTAATTTTTTTGCCTTGTTTTCATTATTATTATTATTTTTTTACATTTATGTCTTCTCGTTGGATGATCAATCTTATATTGAGTATAATGTAAGAATTAAGTATAGGGGAATTAAAAGCATTTTGAAATTTTTGTTTCAAATTTTTCAGCCTTGTTTGTTTTCCCTATGAATGCGTCTTTTTGAGTTTTGTTTTAGTTGATGATCATATGCTAATGATAGAAACCTGGTTGAAATGAATATAGCTCTTTGAAAATTAAAATATTATCTTTGTTTATACTTGATTCTTGTGTTAGATTCATCTTCACTAGGATTTTTTAAAAACACTAATATCAATTCATTCATTATTTTGACTTGAAATTTGAAATCGTCACAGCTTAAGCTGAGAATTGTGATTTGAGTAAATGACCGTTAACCTTGATTTTTATCTCAATCATTATATGTAGTTCGTACAGGCTCCATAGTCAAAAATAGCTACTTATAACCCTTAAGAGTGAAGCTATCCTTGAGTAATTTGAGCTTATGTACTAATAATATGTAGAGGATAATTTACCATGAGAAGAAGACTACCTTAATGGGTAGAGTGAAAGCTACTAACTATATGTTCATTTTGAAAATATATATATATATATATATATATAGTAGAAGAAAAATAAGAGAAGAAGTGCAATGAAAATGTCAATGTTTAAAAGATCAGTTTTAGAAATATTAAGATGATAAAGTTGGTTTGACTTAACTTTTTATGATTTAAGGCAAGAGTTGTTGATATTGAAAAATTTTGGGAATGAATTTTGATTGAATTGATTCACACACACACACTCAAGAATCCAATGTGGGATGAGAACCTTCGAATTTAACTAAGAACTTAGACAATATTGGAGATTTTCTTTGAGCTATATACTTTGTGCAATCTTTGAGGATAGTTTTGTGAATTTAACTAATTCAAATCTCATTTGAAGAGTTAGATTTTTATTTCTATGTCTTTAAATCATTTATGATGCTTGTGGGTATCATAGTTGTAAACCCTCACGAAACTATATCTCATCCACTAGGGCCGCCTAGGGGTTAGGCTTGTTGCATATGCTAAATGCAATCGAGATTACCTACGAAAGTGATGTAACTAGGATGTTTATTTTATTTTTAGTTTTTAATTTTGCTCAAGGACTAGCAAAAAGCAAGTGTGGGAGAATTTGATAAGAGCCAAATTTTGCATATTTTCCTATTATTTTCTCTTCATTTATTGGCTAGTTTATTGAAATTCTTAATTCTTAATTATTTATTTTTATATTTTGTAGGATTCTTGGAGACGAATCACCAAAAAGAGGAGAAAAGCTACATTTTGATATGAAAAAAATTCAACTTACAAAATTTAAAATTTTAGAAGGAATCAAGAGCATCAAATAGAGTAAAAGAAATGTGCACACAGGGCTTATTGGGCTGAATTGTTTTGGGCTCCTAAAATTAAATAGAATAAATAAGCCAATTAAATTAGGGTGATTAATTAGGTTGATTTTGGGCAAAGTTTATTGTTTTTGGCTCATTTAATATTATTTTAGAGGGCTAAATTACTATTTATGTAAATAGTAATATGGGTTTGTATTTAATATGTTTTGTATCTTATTTGAATTAGAAAAATCAATATTAGTCTAATTAGGAAGTTTAACCCTAATTACTCATAGAATCCCTTTAAAACAATAATAAATAGGGCTTTATAAAAGAAGCATAACTTGAGGATTTTTAGGGAGGAATTTTTTTTTTTAAACCGCAATAGCTACAAATTCTAGAATTGAAGATTACAAGCCGCACAACAAAATTTCAAGAAAGGTGACATAAAAGTCAGAATTCAAGAACAAGAATTAAAACTTTTGATCTTTATTCTTTTTATTATGTTCTTTTATAATTGTTTTTTCCATGAATCTTGTGATTACTAATTCAAGAATGAGTGGCTAATTTTTTTTTTGGTTAGGGATGATTTCAAAACCCTAGATATGATTTTATTTTATTAATTCTAAAATATCTTTCAAATATATATTTTTAAAGATGTTTGTATTCTACCATTTGAATGTCATGAATTATTTTCTTGTTTATTTAGAATGGCCAATTAGATAGACTTGATTTTGATTCTATCGCTAATTTAGGGTCGTTGATCCATAATTGTCAAGATTCTTAGACACGAGTAGTAATTGTGGTTAAACATTGCGGGATGCTTTTTGATAATTGTATGTAGAATATAATACAAATTAAATAAATTGAGCTTATGTTGTTTATTGCTTGGAACGACCTATCTTTCTCGTTCTTAATGCTTTCATTAAATTAATTCTAGAAAGCTTATTCTAGGTTGTTTAATGGATATGGATTAAGTGGAGAACTTGTTTTCCTTAACGACACAGTAAAGAAAGATCAAAATAATCGAGCTTATGATATTTTAGGATTTTTATTTTTAAAAGATTATGAAAATTATTCTGATTATTTTACTTATGTCTAGTGGTGGGGAATGATTTCTTAATCAATATATCTCATTATATTTTCTTTGGTTTTCTTTAAATCTGGTTGTTATTTTTCAATTTTGTTGAGTTGTCTTCTTTTATATTTTTTACATATTGAATAATACACTTCATCCCCCTTTTCATGTGCGTGTCTTATTTAGAGTTGTTTTAGTTCGTTTGCATCAATAATGTTTAAATTAAGAGCAATCTTCTGCGGGAATGACCCTTATTTACTACTATATTTAATAACGATATTATATATTGCGATGATTTAACTTGGTGTGTTTCTAAGCATATCAATCCCTGTGTCATTCTTATACATTTGATACCGAAGAAAGATAGAACATGGAGGATGTGAGTCGATTGTTGTGCTATCAACAATACAATGATAAAGTATCTACATCTCATTCCTTGGTTAGATGATATGCTTGATAAGTTGCATGGTACTACATTGTTTTCAAAATTTTATTTAAAGAACAAATATCATCAAATTCGCATGAAAGAGGGAGATAAGTGGAAAACCTTTTTTAAATCCAAGTCTTGGTTATATGAATGGTTAGTTATGCCTTTTGGATTAACCAATGCATCTAATACTTTTATGAAATTGATGAACTATGTTTTGTGTGCGATTTTAGGTAAGTTTGTGATTGTATACTTTGATGATATTTTAATATATAGCAAATATTTAGATGATCATGTAGAGCATTTAAAGTGTGTGCTTGATTTTTTACAAAAAAAAGAAGTTATATGCTAATTTTAAGAAGTGTGCATTTTAAATAGAGTGAGTTATGTTTCTTGGATATGTAGTTAGAGCAAATGGTATTAATGTTGATAAGGATAAAGTTAAAGCTATCAAGGAGTGTCCAACTCCTAAAAGTGTAACTAAGGTTCATAGTTTTCATGGTTTAATTAGTTTTATAGGCATTTTGTAAAGGATTTAATACCATTGTTGCACCACTCACCGACATTGTTAAAAAGAATGTTAATTTTCATTGGGGGGAAGAGCAACAAAATGTGTTTTAGATGCTTAAGGATAGGTTGTGTTTTATTTCAATTTTGGTATTACCTAACTTTTATAAAATGTTTAAGTTTGAATGTAACGCTTCAGGAATAGACATTAAAGCTGTTTTATTGTAGGAGAAGCGGCCAAAGTACTTTAGTGAGAAATTAAGTGGAGCATCATTGCAGTATCCTATCTATTACAAAGAACTTTATGCACTAGTTACAGCATTGGAGACTTTGACAATATTACCTATGTCCAAAGGAGTTCGTTATTCACACAAATCATGAATCATTAAAGCACATCAAGAGCCAAGGTAAGTTAAGCAAACATCATGCGAGTGGATTGAATTCGTAGAGAGTTTTCCTTATGTGATCCGTTATATCAAGATAAGGAAAGAATCGTCGCTGATGCGTTGTCACGTAGGTATGTAATTCTTACCTTTTTGAGTATGCCACTGATTCTGATTTTTTTTATATTTATTTAGCATGTGGTATGGATGCATATGATAAATTTTATAAGCATGATGGGTATTTGTTCAGGGAGACTAAGTTGTGTTTGCTAAATTGTTCTATGAGAGAGTTATTTGTGTGAGAGACACATTCTGGTAGTTTAATGAGATATATTGGTGTTAAAAAGACCTTATACATGTTGCATGAACATTTTTATTGGCTTAGAATGAAAAGTGATGTGATTCGCATTTGTGATTGTTGCATTGCATGTAGAAAGGCCAAATCTAGGATTTTACTTCAAGGATTGTATAATCCTTTACCAATTCCTACGGCACCTTGGGTTGAAAATATATATGGACTTTTTGTTGAGGTTGCCGAGAACTAAAAGGGTAGAGATTTCATTTTTATGGTTGTAGATAGGTTTAGCAAAATGGAGTATTTTATTGCATGCCATAAGACTGACAATGCTACAAATATTGTGATGGAATCCAAGATAATCCACAAATTGATCAAGTTGATGAAGATCCATTCCATATTCCAAATGGGTCTATTACGAGGACCATGATCGAAACCCTATTTGAATGACAGTCAAAGAACTTTGAATCATGAAAGATGGCTTACGAGATGAAGAAGTAACCTTGGTACGTGTCCTATAAGCTATTAAAGCGTAAGTCTAAAAGTAAAGACATGAAGACATATGCGGTCACATTGTATTTTACATATGGGCTTGATGTAATTTTGTTTAATTACTTTAATCTATGTTATTGTTATGTAAATGGACTGATACAATTAATTAAATAGCTCATAGTTATCTTAATTGTTTGTTTTATCTTGTTTTGGGCTTCCTAGTACTTAAATGAAATGAAATCCAAATTTGTGTCAGTTGCTACATTACGCGAATTACGGTTGCTACAGTAGCCATGGAACTAGTGTTACTACAGTGCTCAAACTAGGGTTTAGTATTTAAACACCCTTAACTTGTTATTTTAGAAAACGTTTGATGAAATGAAAAGGCTACTAGAATTGTGAGCAATTCTTCTTGTGTTCTTAAATGCACTTAGATTTATCAAAGGTTTTGTAAACCTTTATGGCGTCATCTTTTTGCAAATTAGGTTCTTGAGACAAGCTCCTCAACAAGTCTAAGGTTTCATAATCTGATCATATTAGCTTTTTGGGTTAGGATTCACTTGTTTGTAGGTTTTTAGGCTACTTTATCTATGGGTTCACATCACATTGCTAATATATTATTTAAGGATATTGAGCTATTACATGGAGTGCCTAGGACTATTGTTTCAGATAGGGATGTTAAGCTCCTTAGCTACTTTTGAAAAATATTGTGGGACAAATTAGGTACTAAACATTTGTTTTCTACTACTTGTCATCTACAAACCGATGGTCAAACGGAGGTAGTTAATAGGACTTTATCTCAACTTTTGTGCACTATTATTAATAAGAATTTGAAGTCTTGAAAAGATTGTTTGCTATTCATTGAGTTTACATATAACAGGACCATTAATTCTACTACTTCATTTTCTCCTTTTGAGATTTTCTATGAATTTAATCCACTAACACCTTTGGATTTGATTTCTTTACCGATTGATGAATGTGCTAGTTTTAATGGGAAAAAGAAAGTCGAACTTGTGAAATTCATTCACGAGAAGGCACGGTTTCAGATTGAGAAGAGGAATGAGTATGATACATCTTAAGTTAATAAAGGAAGGCATCGTGTGACATTTGAACTAGGAGATTGGGTTTGGGTACATATGAGAAATGAGAGGTTTCTAAATATAGAAAATCCAAATTGATACTAAGAGAAAATGGTCAATTTTAAATACTTGAAAAGATCAATGAAAATACCTACAAAATAGATCTCCCATGTGAGTATAATATTTATGCTACTTTTAATGTTTTTGACTTAACTTTGTTTGATGCAAATTCAAGGACGAATCATTTTGAGGAGGGGGGAATGATGGAATCTAAAATGGTCCACAAGTTAATAAAGTTATTCAAGATTAATTGCACTCGTTATATGTCTCAAGTAAGCCTATTACGAGGTCATGTGCAAAGAAAATTAAAGAGGCAATGAATGAGCTTGTTTAAAAAATTATGACTGAAACCATACATGGACGACAGACAAACAGCTTTACATTATAAATGATAGGTTTGCGGAATAAATAACCAGCGTTGATGTATATTCTACAAGTCATTGAAGTCCAAATCCAAGAGTGAAAATATGAAGGTATATACCGCCACAGTGTATTCTACTTATGGGCTTTATGTATTTTATTCAATTGCTTTAGTTTATATTATTATTATTATTATGTTAGTAGGCTAATACAATTAATTAAATAGCCTATAGTTATTTTAGTTGCTTGTTTTAGGGTTTTTTTTTTTAATGTTTTAAAAAGAAACAAGGTTTATTTTGTGGGTTTGCTATAGTTCTGCAAACTATGGTTTGCTACAATTTCGCGGACTAGGGCTTGCTACAGTATTGCGGAAGAAATGTTAGTATTTAAACAACTTAAACTTTTTATTTTGAGGAACTTTTGAAAAATAAAATTTTGAAACTTTGTGTGAACTTAAGAGTAATTCTTTTTGAATTCTCGCTGAATTTACACTTATTAAAGGTTTTGCAATCATTTGTGGCATCATCTTTTTGCAACCTAGATTCTTGAGACGAGTTCTTCAATGAATTTAGAGTTCGTAATCTGATCACATTAGCTTTTCGGGAAAGGATTCACTTGTTCATAGATTTTTATGCTATTTTGCCTATGGGTTCAATCAACTTTAGAGCATTTTTAGCATAAAAGGTGACCGTTTATAACAGTTTCGAGTATTCTTGGCAAAAACGATTAAAGAAGAACTTTAGAACTTTTTCGAGAAAAATTGTAACACCCCATTCTTATATTTATTCAATCAATTATTATTACATAATGTTATATCATTTCATACAAAGAGTATTACTATTACATAATTCTTAAATGTCAACAATTTTTAAGTTCCTTACACATACAAAGAGTTATCTATATAATTAGTTCTCAAACTTATAATTACTCTATTAATTACACATATAACTAAGATTTTCATCTACACCTAACTAACTTTGCACGCGTCCTTTGTCACTTTTACGTACTATTCTCTGAAAAATAAAATTTTTACAATAAAGAGTGAGATAATATCTCAGTAAGTAAACCATGCAAATTTTTCATATGTCGATATAATACAGAATATAAATGTTCAAACAGATCAATACATTTTCAAACCTTCCATATTTCTTTTCTTGTCAAAGCAATCATATTTGCACAACCGGATTAATGAATTTTCAAACTATCAATTAACACAGAAATTCATTCATATTTCAAACATTTTCAGAATGACTCAGTCAGTTAGTGTCATCTGCGCCCACGTTGACCCGGATTCAGAACGTGATCACGTGTTCCGCTTAAAGTGGATATTTTCATATCAATTCTAATAAAAACGAGCATTGCACGATAAATAGAATTCTGAATAGCTCAGAATAAATATTAACTAACGACTAGAGCCATAAAATCATTTTCATTAATTAACATTTACACATTGACATCATTTTCAATAATCATTTCATACATGCGATATCGACATATCAAACATTAAAATCAATCATTTTCAATTTTCATTTCATAAAATCAATCTCGGCATAATAAAACATTAAAATTCACCATTTTTAGCATAACATTGAATATTGTATGATTTCCGAAAATATTAAACATGAATGCACGATTTACTTACAACAATGGGAGGGTAACTACTTCCACTAATGATCCTCCTACCTAACCTGATATTTCTTCCGGATTCTCATATCCTAATACCACAAATATAGAAATCATGTTTTCAACTATTCAATAAAATAATGTAAATATTTTAGATACAATATTCGTGCAATTAGTGTCAAAATTTTCTTAATTTTACCCTTATCACAAAATTAACTAACTAAGTCATTTATTCGATTTTTAACAACGATTTATATTACTAATTTATGCTAATTCATGTTTCCGACTGCCATAAATTTATACATTTTTGTCTAAGTAAACAAATACAATTTTCATTTAAATACTATAGCAAAACACTGTTATGCCGAATTACGGTAGCAAAATACTTACTGTGCAGATTAAAGTTACTGTAGTAATATTCAAAAACACTATAGCACCTTCAAAATCACTGTTTATCCGAGAGAAAAACATACCAATTTCTTCCCACAAACACCTTAATCAATACTAAATCAATCCAATACTATGTTTTCTATTCCAATTTAACCCAATTTAATGTTTTCTATTCAAAATTGAGAATAACTTATTTAAATAAATAGTAATTCTAATTTCAATTCATGATAAAAATCTAAAATTCAAGTTTTTATCGGGTTATATGTTCAAAATAATATTGCCATGTCAACATTGCCACGTCACCAGTGTTAAAAATAACATTGCCACGTCACCAAAGCCACGTCAACCACATTGCCACATCAACCACATTGCCACGTCAACTTAATTTAAACATCCAACATCTTTACAAG
>JAXCLQ010071986.1:0-10955 GCA_035584115.1 Cedrela odorata
ATTATAGAAGCAAGAATTGACAACATTAGAAGAAAACAAGAAAATGCTGAGAATAGTCAGACATAATCCTGATATATGTGTGTGTGTGTGTGTGTGTGTGTGTGTATACACACGTATATCATTTCAACAGAAACAATATGAACAGAAAACAGAGACATGTGGTCTAGCATATTTGACCACATACAAGGGTCAAAGTCCGAGAAAATTCAGATAAAACTGCCACAAGTTTCTTAGTAAGTAAACTCTGACCACTTCTGTTGATTCTCCATTAGTCTCGGCATATTTGCTTGGTAAGATTGCAAATGAACAAGTCATTGTTTTCCGATTTTGTAGTGATCTTTTTGTGCCTCTAAATCCTTTTCTTTCTCATTCCTACTTTCTTCATGGTTAGAAATCACAACATTTGATTATTTTGTTATAAAATTTGGTGGCTGCTGCATAGTAGACAAGCCTGTTTCTACTTTCAAATAAGGATTAAGGCTCCAAAGTTGGCTAAAACTAAGTCGTTTTATCATACAGTTTGCTAAGATTCCATCCATATATTTCATTTTGTTCGTGTAATTAACTAATCATTAAGATTAAATATCATTAATTTAAGAAAGAATATTAAAAAAAATAAAAAACTAAAACTTTAATAAACAATTGAAGAGGAATAAACTTAGAATTCTCTCTCTAAACTATAGTCTAACATACTAAAGAAAAGGAAGAAGATGAACAATTAATTAATTACAAGACACGTGGGCGGTGGATCATAACCCCGGTTGGAATAATTTTTCACTAGAAACAGCCGCAAGCTAAAATTTAGTTCAGTCGCTTCCTGAATAGATCCTACGAACATTGTTCCAAATCCTACTGACTGGGGCATATTTCTATTGACATGTCTCTATTCCTGCTTTGATTCTACAACCGTCCGATCCGAGCCAATAACAGCCTCTAGAAAGTTTAAACCTTCTTAAAAGTTTAAGAATATCCAAAGGAATAGCTTCCTGTTTTCGTATACACAGTTAATAATAATCCAAACCTATATCTAGCGTCCAATTTTCCAAAAAATAAAGTCAACGGTTGCAATATTGTTATGCATGATAATATTGTAGGTTGTCTCGCAGAGTAAGATTATAGACATGGCTAGCTGAGATTCTAGGACCCTTTTAAGCTGCTTATCAGCCATGGCACTTCAACTTATAAAGTTTTAATTTTTATTTTAAAGTTCGATTTTTTACAATTAATTATTTATATATTTGACATGCACCATTGCAGAGGAACATGGGTTTGTGTTTGCGAATGGATCAGTGATTAGGTTGATTGTGGCGAAGGAGTTTAAAGAACACAGCTTCAGCAAGAAAATACTCTTCCTCGCATTATAGTATTTAGTAGCCATGGAAGCTGGTCTGCAGTTACAGAGTTCATTGAGTTGCAGAGCTGTATTTCACGAGAGAGGTGTCTGCAAGTTCAAACCTTTTGTGGGTTCCTTCTCGCATGCCAAAACAACACGAGTAAATTCTTGTTTATTTCGACTTTTGCTTTCAGTTTGTTTCATGGCGCAACGAGCAACCCAGAAGAGGAGTTTCGCATAGAATTTATGCTGCTTCAGGTTGGTTACTTGGGTAGTTCTAGCTGAGCCAGTTTGATCTGAAGTTGACAAATACGTTACTTCTTGTTGGATTTATAAATTCTTGTTTCTTTCCTGGGGGCTTGTTTCATAGATTTTTCGCGGAGGAGAAAACGAAGAGTCTCATCACCGAGGCCTAAAGATACTGCTTCTAAGGGATTTATGCCGAAAACACCGGTAGGAACAAGCTCCCAAAAAAGGGATCAAAAGAAAAATGGTGAGGAGGTTTCGGGCATGCTAGGATCATGTGAGTATGGAAGGCCTAGCAAGAAGACTCCAGCAACAACAACTGGTATTGAACCAAAACCAGTTGTTGAACTTTCTAGGGATAAACAAATAGAGGAAGAAGATGTTGATACCGAAAAGGAAAATGAGGATATATCACGAACAAGTAAAAATTTGGCAGCTGCTAAAAGCAGTCAAGTGGTGGAAAATGGAGGTGTAGGTGGAGTTGATGATTGGCTCCAGAAGAAAGAAACAACTCCCAAAACAGAAATTGAGAATGTGACAGACAAGTCAACTTCAAAGAGAAAGCATTTGAATAATAATAAGAGCAATGCCATTATAAAAGATGAAAGTATTAAGACTGTTACAAAAGCCTCTGATGATACTGGCCTTAAGTTAAAGATGGAGAGGGAAGCGAATTTGCGAAAACTGGAAATTGAGAGGCTTGCTGACGAGAACTTCCTGAGAGGAAACAAAATTTTTGTTTATCCACCAGTGGTGAAACCTGATCAAGACATAGAAGTGTTCCTTAATAGGAGTCTGTCCACTCTGAATAACGAGCTGGACGTTCTTATCATGGGAGCCTTCAATGATTGGCAATGGAAGTCTTTTACATTCAGGTTGAACAAGACCCAATTCATTGGGGATTGGTGGTCATGTCAGCTTCATGTTCCCAAGGAAGCATATAAGCTGGACTTTGTGTTCTTCAATGGGCAAGACGCCTATGACAACAATGATCAGAAAGATTTCTGCTTAAATGTAGGTGGAATGGATTCATTTGCATTTGAAGATTTCTTGCTTGAGGAGAAACGCAGGGAACAAGAAAAACTTGCTAAGGAGAAAGCTGAACAGGAAAGACAAGAGGAAGCGCGAAGGCGAACAGAATCAGAACAGGTAGCTATTGAAGCTGATAGGGTGCAGGCAAGGATGGAGATTGAAAAGAGACGAGAAATGTTACAAAAGCTGATGAACATTGCTGCAAAGTCAGTTGATAACATTTGATACATAGAGCCCAGTGAGTTTAAAGGTGAAGACTTGGTCAAGTTATATTATAATAAAAGATCCGGTTCTCTTGCTCATGCTAAGGAGCTCTGGATACATGGAAGGTATAATAATTGGAAAGATGGGTTGTCCATCATCGCTGAGCTTGTCAGCTCAGAGAAAACAGATAGTGAATGGTGTTATGCTGAAGGTATGTGCAAATATACGTCTTCTCTGTTGTTTTTCGTGGTGGCTCATTATGCTCAGAAGACATTAATATAGTTACTTGGATTTATTGAATGAAAAATGAAAACGCTCTAGATGTCTCCGATGACCTGAAATTGCTTTGCATATAAGTTTTGGAAGGAGAGTTTTCTTATTCCCCTTTTTTAAAGGAACATAATCTCATTTATTCTTCCTTGATGAATAGAGCTTAATTATCATCTCATATGTCTTTTAATGCAACTAGTTTGACTTTTGTAGGAAGCTTGTACACTTTGGTATGATTATGGATGTGCGTTCTTTTGTGTTACTTGTTCTCCTGCAGGGCCTTGGTTTGGTGATAGATTGCTTGATATACAACATAATTTTGTGGTCACTATATTTTTTTGCAGTTGTTGTTCCTGATCGAGTCCTTCTGTTGGATTGGGTCTTTGCTGATGGGCCGCCAGGGAAAGCTGTTGTGTAGGATAACAATAAGCATCAAGATTTCCATGCTATTGTTCCAAAAAGCATTCCTGATGAATTATACTGGGCTGAGGAAGGACACCAGACACTCAGGAAACTCCAAGAGAGGAGATTAAGAGAGGAAGCTATTCGTGCCAAGGTCAATTATTATACTCTGCATTAAAAAACATTACAAAGATGAATTTTTTTTGTGATTAATTTCTATGACAGCACCCTTGGTCATTTTTAAAGTTGACTAGCATGCAGAGGACAGGGCCTACCACCCTAGCTTTAGTTTGGTGGGTCCCTTCCAGTACTTCATTTTCTTATGACAATCGTGAGATTTGTGGATGAATTTTGCAATGCTCAAGATGGGTATTGGAGGTTCTGTTATCTGCATTTATGTTGAGATGAAATTTAGAATTTTTGCTACTAAACTATCGATGTAGCATATTATCGATTTCTTGCCACCTCGAAAGATGTTACCCGTGGAAAATAGTACTCATGTTAAAACCACTGGTGAGTTATCCGCTTAAGAAATAACTTTTTAAAAAATGGCACAGTCTGATGCTGAATCATATTATATTAAGAGATCTTTCCTTCAGGCAGAAAGACTATATTTGTTTGAGGCATCCATTTATGTAGTAGTTTGAGACTCAAGATTGTGGGTTTTTGTGTCTTTGCAGTCAAGGTTCCGCTGGATGCATACATGATGGATTTTGTATTCTCTCAGAAGGAAGATGGGGGAATTTTCGACAACAAAAATGGCATGGATTACCGTATACCCATCTTTGGAGGAGTTATGAAGGAGCCACCAATGAACATTGTGCATATTGCTGTCGAAATGGCTCCAATTGCTAAGGTAACGTTAGGTCAATTCATGGTTGTACAGAACACATTTTAGCCATTGTCCATAAGATACTGATCTGTAAACAGTCTTTATTACATTCGAGGTTGTTTATCCTGAGAAGTGATTAAAACTATGGTGAAGTAAGAGAAAAATGATAAGTAATTAAGTTCAGTTTGTATGGTTATTTTGCGCTTCAAAGACGTACTTATATGTCTTTTTTATTTCTGTTTCCTGTCATTTTTGATATCTCTTGCAGGTTGGAGGTCTTGGTGATGTTGTCACTAGTCTATCCCTTGCTGTTGAAGATTTAAACCACAATGTTGACATCATTCTTCCAAAGTATGATTGTTTGAAACTCAACCATGTAAGCTTCCTTGCTGTTGCTTTATCAGATTTCATTTCAAATCTTTTATGCTGCACATTTGGTTTCATTTCCTAAAGTATGTGTTGCTGGTTTGTATTCTTGAATACTAGACATATTATCGGCCATATTGTGGTTTACAAACATCTAGGCAGTCGTTTTTGTGGTTGAGTTAGAGGTTGTGGGAGTTTAAAATTTTCGTGCTGTTGCACTTTCCCTAGTTTCTTTCTAGACACTTTTAGAACACTAGTGTGACAACCACTGTGGATGTTAACTTCTGCTTATCTTTATAGTTTCATATATGTGGCAATCCTCACACTATTATTGGTTGTTTTTGGTATTTGGTCCTAGTTTTATTATGAAATGTGATCAGTTGAATGAACCTGTTCTGAATAGGTGAAGGACATGCAGTACAATAGAAGCTATCACTGGGGTGGGACTGAGATAAAAGTTTGGTTTGGGAAGATGGAAGGCCTTCCAGTCTACTTTTTGGAACCTCAAAATGGGTAATCCTTCACAACCGATGCCTGCTTCGAATGTTATTCTCTAAACCTTTAGTGATTCATTTAAAGATTTGTAATTGTATTCTTGTTTAATGTGCATATATCCATCTAGATTGTAATGCTTTGGATTGCAACTGTTAGTTCTTCTCTACTCATATTATTGTATAGTATGTATATATCTGTGTAGTTTTTTCATATGCTAAAGTCTTTTAGATTTCTTTACTAAATGGGTGAAGATATTTGGTTTAATTGATTAAGTTTAAGCAGTTCTTTTTTAAGTTCTTTTACTCACTGCAATGAGCTCTTTTAGTTTATATCATAAATTTCCTGACTACCAAGGCAGTAGGGATCGGCAGTAGTCCACAGTTTAGAACTCGGTTAACATAGAAAGGTCAAGGGATTTCTAGGTATCAAACAAAAAAAAAATCCAGTATATGCATTGATGCATAATACAGAATAGCGTTTTCTCTGATCATGTTTGACCTTATTGTCTGTGTTGCATATCTTGTTGGCCTCTAGCTCAGAACCTATTCTGCAATCTTTACTTTTCTAAAGATCTATGTGTTTTATTAAGTCCTTTATTGCTTTTCCACAAATTTCAACTTCTCCATACAACAAAGAATTCTTTATAGGACTTCTCAATGCACTTTTTTCTTGTAGATTTTTTTGGAAGGGTTGCATATATGGCTGCAATAACGATGGAGAGAGGTTTCGCTTCTTTTGCCATCCTGCACTTGAATTTCTGCTCCAAGGTGGATTTCACCCTGTAAGTGAATGATATTATCCAACGTAAAAGCATTTCATACCTATCATGAGCTGTGAGAACTTCTTTTTTTTCTTCTTGCAGACTTATCATCTCTTTTTCCTAAATGTGGACACAGCACATTTATAAGTGGAAAATTGTCACAGCATAAACAAAGTATATAGTTTAGAATTGTAGACATTTGTTTATATGCTGTAACTAGTTCTTTACAATGGGCAGGATATTATCCATTGCCATGATTGGTCTAGTGCTCCTGTTTCCTGGTTGTTTAAGGACCACTACATGCATTATGGGCATAGTAAAGCTCGAGTTGTCTTCACAATACACAACCTTGAATTTGGGGCACATCAAATTGGGAAAGCTATGGTGTACTCAGACAAAGCTACAACTGTGAGCATATACTATTTCCTACATCGTTTAAAGTCTTTAGACCTTCGTCCTGAATGGATTTTATGATTTTACGTGTTTTTCTCTGTTCTGAACTTGTATTTTGTTTCTTTCTAATTGGCTTGATAACAATTTGCTTTGAAGGCCATTTTTTCTTCTTGAACTTGAAGTCCTGTTGACACACTTCTCCCTCACCCTAAACTGCTTCTTTTTCTGTTGTTTTTTATTTTTATTTTGTTAGATTCATGTATTATGGTATCAACTGTGGAGAAGCTAAGGTGAAAGAAATTTCCTCTTTTTTATCCTCACTGTCTTATCATCTCATTCACATTTATATCTGCAGGTATCTCACACTTACTCAAAGGAGGTTGCTGGAAATTCTGCTATTTCTCCTCATCTCTCCAAATTTCATGGCATATTAAATGGAGTTGACCAGGATATATGGGACCCGTATAACGATAATTTCATTCCTGTAAGTAAATAATAGTCTTTTCTTCTTTTTTTTTTTTTACTTTGCTAGATTACCCTTCTTCTTATCAATATTTAGGAGAGATGATTCCTGAAACTGAAAGTCCTTACATGGCAGCCGCTTCCTTTTATTTTCTGTCATCTATGAATTAATCTGTACAATGTTCTGATTGCATTTGTAGATAAATTGCTAACAACAGATTTAACAACTAGTAACTTTTTATCACTATTTATGCCAGTGAAGTTGTGGGTAATGTCTGATGCATGTCATTCCAGATATCACACATGTCAGAAAATGTTGTTGAAGGCAAAAGAGCTGCCAAGGAAACCTTGCAGCAAAGGCTTGGTCTGAATCCATCTGATCATCCTTTAGTAGGAATTATTACTCGCCTAACGCATCAGAAGGAAATTCATCTCATAAAGCATGCTATTTGTCCACCTTAGACAGTGGTGGCCAGGTCATATTTTGCTTCCTCTTTCATATTCTGTTTCTTGGACCATGTCTTAACATGTTTAACACCATGGTCCATGAATGATCCAACTATACATCAGTCTAGACCTTCCTCTCAGTAGGGGCAATTGATGGGAAAAGATCTAAGAATTTTAATGATGTCATTGTCCTACCTGATGTCCTCTAAACTAAACCTTCTACTTACAGTTCTTCTCTGTGTGTGTGTTATTTATACCAGCAGTGTATGATTACCAATCAAGAAGGAAAAAAGAAACTCCAATAATGTGAATGTAAGAAGAAAATGGTTTAATGTCAGACTGAATATCATGAGCCACCACAATTTTTAATGTTGAATAATGTGAGTAGTGTATGCCAGGTTGTGTTACTTGGTTCAGCTCCAGATCCTCAAAACCAGAATGATTTTGTAAATTTGGCCAATCAGTTGCATTCTTCTCACAGCGGCCGTGCTCGTCTTTGTTTGACTTATGATGAGCCACTTTCCCACTTGGTATGCTCTTGTGAAACTTTAAATCTTCAATTTTTTTCCCCTTCTCTTACATTTTAATCTTTTATATCTTCATTATGATTGTGGCATTTCCTGACTCATTTAGACTGTATTAGAGATTTATGCTGGATTGGATTTCATTCTTGTTCCTTCAATCTTTGAGCCTTGTGGACTGACACAACTTGTAGCTATGCGATATGGTTCAATACCTGTTGTTCAGAAAACCAGAGGTGTGTACCTGACTAAAGTCCGTTATTGGTGATAGACAGTGCACTATCAACAATGTCTCTATTATGTCTTAACTGTTTTGCCATTTAACATGTGAAAGGTCTTTTATCATGGCCATGAGATATGCTTGCACATGCTTGTCTTTATGTATTTGGATCATTCTCTTCTTTTTTGTTTTTTTTTTTTGGGAGCTAGAAGGCTGGAGAATGGAAACAATTGCATGCCATGCTTGACATCTGCATTTTTGTCTCATTTACTTGATGAGCAATTCAATTTCCAATTATGTTTGTTTGCTTCTAGCTCTCCTTCAGATTGTGAGACCAATACTCGTATGGATTTGCAGTGGAACTTCCCATGTCTATACTTGGCAAAGATAATGTTTTTGGCAGTTCATTTTCAATTTATTTCTCCTGTAGGACTTTATGACACTGTATTCGACATTGACCATGATAAAGAGAGAGTGCAAGCCCTAGGTCTTGAACCAAATGGATTTAATTTTGATGGAGCTGACAGTGCTGGCTTCTATTATGCTCTCAATAGGTGAGTGAAATATATTTCCCATCCAATGAAGTCAGTAAATATACTTTTTGTTAATCAATAGTAGACATGTAGTTAGTTTCAGCGTCTTTGTTTCTTCATTCATCAAGATTGATTTTTCAGGGCAATTTCCTCTTATTATGATGCTCGAGATTGGTTTAACTCGTTATGCAAGACAGGGATGGAGCAAGACTGGTCTTGGAATCAGCCTGCTCTTGAATACATGGAGCTTTAGCACACTACTCGCAATTGAAGATAAAATTAAGATATGAATGATGCACGGAGAACAGTGCAATTCAGCGCTCAATCCCATCACACAATTTGTATAGATTCAGTGGGATACCTTGTTTGAATTGCATATAGTTTTGTTCTTGTCAAAATTATGCAAGTTCACCTTGAGTTGTAGAGCTTATGATGGTGCATTAATCTTTGTGTAGCATAAAAACAATAGGCCAGGTTTACATTGTAGTATTATTTTCTTTTTACCATTGTATCACTGTGTCTATGAAGAATAAGAAATGTATCTGAAACAAAAGAAATGCAAAATACAAAACTTGAAGATTTCTCATGTCATTAGATGTTTCAACTCAATTATAAACATGATAATGACTGCTCTTTGACTTGAAATGACAAGAGAAAATTAATTTTTTTTTTTTTTAAAAAACAAAGTTGGAAAATCCTTTCTTGTCTTAACAGCCATCAAATTTGCTTTATGTTTTGCGTGGCACACAAAAGACATGGTAGTGGAGGACAATTTTGGATAAGCCACCCCACTCTTTTCTTGCTAGGAGAAGCATGAAAAGAAGAAAAACAAAATGGGGTTGTGAGGAGAGTGCTTATTTTTAATCAAGTCTAAACCAAAGTGGATCCTTTTAGGATGGTGGAAATGGGTTCTTGTAGCTAATGATTTGAAGCTTCTTGGTTAGTTGATTATTGTCCGTCGAAGTTGCTTACTAGTATTCCACTACCTCAGTATCAGACTATTTACTTCACTGCAGGATTTCGTCTGAATGTGTGAAGCTCCTCATTTATGTACTATTTAAAATAAAAAATTTTTTTACCTAACAACCAAGTGGCTGTAGTTTAGTGGTGAGAATTCTACGTTGTGGCCGTAGAGACCTGGGCTCGAATCCCAGCAGCCACATTTTTTACGACACTTGTGCCGAGTTTTTTAGATAATTACAGATAGATCCCTGATTTTTGTATTTTTTCCCATTTGTACCCATTAACTCCATGACTATTAACCAATAAGTCCAATAAAAAAGACCATATAATTTTTGATAGATCCCTGATTTTTGTATTTTTTCAATTTGTACCCATTAACTCCATGACTATTAACCAATAAGTCCAATCAAAAAGACCATATAATTTTTTTTTTTTTGGGAGAAATCATGAAAACTCATCGTCTCATATGTTATTACCTTTTTTTTTTCTGTCACCAGTGAACCCATAATAACAATTGTGAAGTTAATCAGGCGGAGTAGTGTTGCCACTTGCCACGATTCAATTATTGTTAAGTTGGCTTTGGATGCGTGTCTCCTGCCCAGCAGCCAAAAGAGACTTATCAAGAAAAATAGCTGTTTCACTTTATCCACTGGCTTGGCCTGGCCCCCAATGTATCCAGTAATTACCATGTCCATTTACCAGCAACAGCCAAGCTTGCAATCAATTCTATCTGCAATTATTTCTTGCTTCAAGCTTTAGATGTTGATATGACATGATGTTCATTTTGTGGGACAACTTGAAGAAAGTAGGCTCAACTCAAGCAAAAACATAAGAAAAAAAATGATTTCAATGTTCTTATCATTGATTACTTTTGATCCTTGGAATTGCTATCAATGCAGTAAAGTAAGTAAACTTTGAAGTTTAATTTGCCAGTTGCCACCATTGATAAGGTTACTTTTACTTTATAATAGAGCAGCTGCAAATAGCTAGCTATTTTAAGGTTAGGTCATTAGGGCGGTTAAAGGCAGATAAAGTCTCTTCTCAGGCTTCAGTATGAATCCAAAGAAAAGAGTTGACCCACGGACTTCTCTTGGGTCATTATCAAACAGAGTACGGACCCTTGTGGTTTGAGTTGAGAAGACATCTTAACCTGATGACACATATGATATAATTGCCTTTGCCTCCAAAAATACATTATATTATTGGCCAATTCTCCATCGTCCATGGCATTTATGATATATAATATTATTACTTATTACCGTTCTGTATAGTACTCATCAGCCCTTCTCTTTTTCAATCTTTCTGCTATAACCCCAACACCCCAGAACAGCATTGAAGCATAAAGGAATAGATAGCAAGTTCGGTCCCAGTTATACACATATAATATATATATATATACAGAGAGAGAGAGAGAGAGAGAGAGAGAGAGAGAGAACAAGCTTTAGCCTATTTCACTCACTGCACTGACTAAGCATT
>JAXCLQ010071988.1:0-63495 GCA_035584115.1 Cedrela odorata
TCGGGCTTAATGTCATCAGCACTCCAAGCAAATGAGCTTCCAAGAAAATACTGATTTTCAATGTAGATAAAATTCTTTGCACGCCGAATAGCATGAATATAAGCATCCTGAATGCTTCGGTCGATGATATTATCCTTTCCACTGACGAGCCCAGCTCTGGCTGCCTCTTCAGGTGTCTCTGGAAAGTCAAAAGCAGCTCCACCATCAATGGATCTAAACAACTGCACATTCCATGTATCATGATCATCTGGGAACATAACTGGAGATGGAGTAATCATGATGTTTCCAAGTTCTCTCAGATGCACAAGTACATCCTTCCCACCCTGCTTCTTCCATCTCTGCTCAAAATTAAATAACACATCCCAAGCAATGGGACCTTCAAGGTGGGAGTGAATGTCATGCCAAGGTTCCCTTGGACCACCTTTCGTAATTGCAGCTCCAGTGAAGTTTGGCTGATGGAAATCATCATGGTGTGCTGTGTCTAATGTCCTGAAAAGAGAATGGAAGGGAGTATCATATCTCCCATCACAAAGATCAATACCTCCAACGAAACTCACAATTCTCCTCTTTTCTGCATCCCCATTGGGCATTGGACTGTCCACAACCACAATCTTCTGGTGATGAGTGAACATGGTGGAGATTTGAATATCCTGAATAATGCTACCACCATCATCAGGATTACGGGGGCATAAGACACAATGGACATCAGTACCATTGAAGTAATTTGCAGTTTCTTCATCATGAGTAGCCATCAGGCCATCCTTCTTAAGTAAACCAACAGAGGTTCTATCATCCCAAACAAGCATACAAACAGTAACACCTTCAGCTGCCTTCTTCTTCAGCAGCTCTCCGAGCATGATGTCTCCTCCAGGCTTTGGCCTCCTCGAGTCCCTTATCAAGGAAATCTCAGTATACACAGACCAGCCAGTGATGTAAATCAGATGTTTTGCATTGGTGATTGCATCAAAAACATCTTCCCAACATCTGTGCGCCTCATAATATTTGCCTCCAGCAAGAGGAATTTTAGGAACAAATTTATCTGGGACATGAGCATCTTGGTAAAGAGAAACTTTACATCCTATTCTCTGCGTGAAAAATGTAAAGGGTACCCCAGGATATTTAGCACTCCTGATGCCCCGAGACCAATTACGGTCTTTTGTTACTTCAAAATATTGAAGCTTCACATGAATCTTAGAGCCCGACTCTAAAGGATTTTTATCTCCATCTAAGATCTCAATCCATTTATCAACTTCTTCCCCACCTAAAATTTCTTCAACAGGTACATAAGCCCTCCCAATTAAAGTTGCTCCAATAGGATTATCATCCTTGATAGTGAAAATGATATTTGAAGCCATATGGGCACAGTATATGTGAAAAGACTCGTACCACCTAGGATTGGAAGCATCTTTTCCCAACATTCGGGTCCTCCCAACTCTAGTCTTTTCTAGATCAATAGTTGCATAGAGTTTCCTATCTCCTTTGCCAAGTTTCAAAAGCTAAAAAAAAAATTATCAATTAGAAACTGAAGGCAAGTAAATGAGATTACGTTGACAATTTAGAAAATGAACAAATATTGCATCCTAAAGCACAATCAAGCCCACGATGAATGGGAAATTCTAGCCCATGATGGGGCAACAAATTCTAGATTAAGTTATGGTGAAAAATTCAAGCCCATCTTCAGTTCATATTTAAAAGCAAAGAGGAGTACACAAAATCAGTTGTGTAGAACTTATTCATCTGGTAAGATCTAAAGGTGGTACAAATGGTCTTGAAAACAACTGAAATAAAAAGTATTCTATGACAATATGCAAAATTTTTCATAACCACTTATAAAAGTGGCCTGGTATAATTGTAATATAAGAGAACAATGAAAATAACAAAGAAGTCTATAATTGGAGGCATTCCCATAGGGAAAAACTCTAACTAGTTATTCATATATAGATATATCTGAGGTTTTATATCCACACAAAGTCCAAAGAAAAAGGCAATAAATCACAGAATACAAATATAAAGATTAAACAATAAGGCTGTAAAATGCTCTTCACGAAGGAGAAAAAGTCTGTGAAGTACAAAATCTGGCCACAAAACTCATGAATAAGAAAAGAAATCCAGTTTCCATGTTTAAAATAATTGACCATAGAGGTCGGCTTGACATTTAGACACTAATCAGAGCAAAATTTTGGAATTAAACTGTCTTGGGAGTGATCAATTACAAAGAAACGGGCAGAAGTAGTTACTACTCGGGATTGAATATAAGCATTGATCAAATCAACGGGGTGATAATTGTGAGATGTGCCAATCCCAAACAACATATATTCAGATAGTGAAATGATATCAACACTTCAAAATGATAATTTTCCAAACAGAAACACAGCAGGATAAACTTCAAACAAGCTTGTTTTTCTTATTTGCACCAGAATTAACAAGCATATCGATCCAATACAAGCTCTTTTGTAAATTTAGCTTAAGGCAGGGTAGACATAATAAGTTCAAAAAATACTTGAAGCTGAACAATGAAATCAGCTTTGATCGGACCAATTAGTGAATTAGAGGTTCTATACCATGCTGACATACAATTTTTCACAATTACTGCCACACAAAGCAATATGCAATCATTCAATAGCACGATATCACTTCACTAACTCATTTAGTTTACGCAAATTTCATTTTATTTTTTCCAGTTGATCACTACACACAAACAAGAATTCACCCATCAGTCAAATTATCTACTACAACAAATCAAGATAAATAAAAAAACACAGATCAACAAAAAAAATTCGATTTCAATCAATCAAAAAGAGAAACTATAAGATCAAATGATATACGTTACGGAAAAAGTGGCCTCCACCCCCACTTTCAAGCTGATCCACTTCATAGATCGTAACATGTAAAGTCCCATGCAGTAAAATCTGCGCCATTTTTCAGCTGTAACAATCACAGAAATGCAAAATTCAATATTTACCAAAAGGATTAAATCACACTTACTAAAAAAATTAAACTTTATAAAAACAAACAAAATAAAAACTAAACCCAGATGAGGAAACTTAATTACATGATAATTAAACAGAATGCAAGACTAGATTATCAAAACAGAGATAACAAATTCAAAATATATGTATATTAAGAAAAGAAGGAAAGAAGAAAAATACTAACTTGGAGTGAAGGAGATGTGAGAAAATCTAAGATGTTCTGACAAGAGATGAATTCAGGATCTGACGGAGTTTCTGCAATGTATATATCACGTACAACGTGAACCACTCTTAAGAGAAAAAGCGAGTAGGATCCGGGAAGGAAAATCTATGGTGAAGCGAATTACTATTAAATTCATATTTATGTTTTGTTCTATATAATTTTGTTTAATTATTTTATGGCTCTCAACTTTTTGTCATTTCACTTATACCATTGAGTGTTTACCTCTTTTTAAACAAATCTAAATATCGTACGCACGGGATTAAAATAAAAACATTCGATAATATTTTTAGTGTTAATGTTGAAATATTTTATTTTTTAAAACAATTAATGATATTTAAAATATGACATAATTAATATTAAATTATATTAAATTACATAATTAATTTGATTAATGATTCTATAGTATATATGAATGTAAATTAATTTTAAATTAAAATATTTTTATTTTAATTTATATGATATATAATAACACTTAAATATAATATAAAAAAATTAAGACAAGAGACTTTCTGATAATTATATTAATTTATTATTTAAAATAAAAAGGTTTATTATAATCATATTAATTTATGATAAATAAATAATTATAAAAAATTGTGTGATAAATAAATAATTGTAAAAAATTATGTGATAACAATTAATTTTAATAAAGTATAAATACAAATATTGATTAAGTTTAATTGTAATTTTTAAAATATTATTTATTTTAAGTTTAATAATTCTCTATTAATCTAATTTTTACTTGAGCAAAAATTATACTTTGCAAAAATATTGAATATTATAGGCTAAAACATAATTTACATAAAAAAATGGGACAAATCGAAATAAATTGCAAAATATAGGGACTTTACATAAAAGTTAATATCTTGAAAAGGATATCAATTATTATTTCACATGGTGGAGGCAAATCACAAATGTCAAAGTATATATCCAAATCAATAACATAGATATTTTAGTATTTTAATTTTACATTTTGATAATATATATATATATATATTGTGTTTATCAATAATCTACCAAATTGTTGATAAAAGTGGGTCAAAAATTGGATTAGAAAAGGGCAATAGATAATTAAAGTAATTTTGCTTTTGTAAAAGGGTATTTCTTAATACTTTTTAAATATTTATGGAAACATTTTGACAATATTTTGTATGATTTTTTTTGGTAAAATCCCTTTAAATTATGATAAAATATTAATTATATTTAGAAAAAGAAAAAAAATATTTTTTTATTATTTTTTTAACATAAATTGCTCAAAAAATAATTATTTTCTTTTTTATTCCATTTTTAAACTTTAAAGTTAATTAGTAATTATATATATAGACCCTTTATAATAAATAAAAAATAAAAAATTATAATTAATAAATTAAAAACTATAACAAAAAAAATAAATAAAATAAAAATATATATACAATACAACTAAATATTCGATAGCTTTGCCCAACAAAATATTATAATTACATTCACATTGACCGACACCCACCGGTCCCTTTGTGCCCATTGATTGATATTTTGATTTTTAGCTCAAAATTTAAGAAATTAAATACGTGTACCTTTCAATATAATAACAATAATAATATACTGTATATAGTTTACTCTACACGTTCATTACACGTTAAATACGCTAATGACTATTGAAATGGACTAACCGCTTCACCTTAAATCATCAACGAACCATTGACTAAACAGATGTGGTGGGCCATTCCTTTTTATCCGTGCGGCAGAAAAATATTGCCGACAAGGAGCGGTGGTCATTGATGTTGATCAGACGGTGCAGAAGAGAGAAGAAGTCAAATCAAAGTAGTAAAAGGATGAGGATGGCCCCACGTTATAAATTTGTAATTATGACACGACACATTTCTGTAATTTCCGGATTCCTGTCTTTATGCAACTCTGTGTCTGTGTCTAAATCACAACTTCCAATATCACGTGGCAGTATCAAACGCTTAGCCAAGTACCTAAAATTTGGTTATAGATTGGAAGTTAACTTTCCTAGAGCTTAGCTTCTCTTGTACATAAGTTCGCAAACTATAATCTACTGCGTATGAACCGGGTTTTTTAAAGACTAATGAGTTCAAAAGTACAAAACGAGTGGGGTCACAACCGGTCTGTCAAAAGATCAAATCAAGATCCATGATAATCTTTACCCAAGTTAACGCCGGTCCACGTAGTTCGACAACTATTTCTATATTTATTTACAAATTAAAAAAAAATCCTATTAAATTGTATTTTAAATTACGAAATAATATTATGATGTTATAATATAATAAAATATGTAATTTGTATAATAAAATTATATTTATTTATTTATAAACAATTTAAACTTAAAGTAAGAATAAATTTTTTAGAAATTTGTGTTTTATTAAAATTTAAATAATAAGTTGAGAATATAATTATTAAAAAAATAAAAATCATAATTTTAATGAAATGCGAATATGCAACCTAAAAATTGTGAATTGAGTTTCTAAAACTTAATATAAGATATTTAAATTTTTACTAATTTAACATAAATACATAATTAGTAGAGAGATTGAACACATTGATTTAAATAGTTCGACACAACTTTACATATGTTCACTGTTTCAAACTTCACTTGAAAATTTCACTATAAATAAGTATTGAAATATCAAAACTCAATTTACAACCAAATAATTTTCGATACTCTTTCAAACTTTATAAGTAATTTTCTGCTAATCATTTAACCTCACTATACCTAAGTGAATAACAAATCTAGAAGTAAAGAACAAGTCTAAAAATTTTAAGACTCAATTTACAATAAATATTATTTTTTTGTACCTCTTAAAACTTGACTTCGTTTCCAAATCACTTAATTTCACAATACCCAAATGAAAACAATTTTTTTTTTACTCTTTTACAAATAAGGATGAATGTAAAAAAAATATATATTATACCTTCAAATAATTCTCCAACAAGAGAGAATATACAAATGAAAGAACTAGATATATAATATGTATTTGTAGCATTTTGTAAGATCAAATTTTAATTTTGAAACTTGAAAAATATTTGTAAGCACTTAGAGTTTGAGAGAAAATATTCAAAATCTCATATCCATGAGTGTAAGGCTTATGTTTATAGTTATAATTCAAAAACTACTCGTTAAACTTATAAAAATTCAAATTTAGTATATGTAGATTTCAAATTTACATACAAACAAGTATATTTACTAAGATTTAAGAATAAATACCCTTAATTTGTAAACTCATTTATTTTATATAAAAATATACTTTTAATACTTGTAAAATATATGAAAAGATATACATTTGAAATCTAAAATATGAACTCAATCGCATTTGAAAAAAATTTAAAAAAAATTAAATTGCAAGATTTTCAAGAATCAAATTGCAAGATTTATAAAAAATTTGAAAATATAAGAAAATAAAGAACCAGTCAAGCGGTTCCTAGAAAAACACTAGTCGATTGAGCAACTGACCCTCTGGTTCGTGCAACAGGTTAGTCTGTTGCTTAGGGATACTTTTGCTTGTGATTTTTCAATGAACCGGTTGAATTTATATATTTTGTTATCATCAAAATATATGTTTGTATAACACTAAAATTAACATGTGATGCATTAATTATGCAATTCTTTATATAAAGAGTTGAACAAATTTTTAATTATTTTCTTATAATATATATATATATATAATTACTAATCTAAATTTTAATAAAAATATTAACGTGCGAAAGAGAAAAATTATATACACGTAATATGTTTTATTTGAGTATAAGTTTATATTATATTAATACATGCAAACAAAATTGAACTACCTTACTTGATGGTGAAAGATTAACTAGCTAAATGGACATTGAGCACATTACATTGACGTTACCATTAAAATTTAAAATATTTACGTTTTAAATTTTTTTATAATATGTTCATCATTTTTTCCAATTTCCTAACTCAACTTAACAATACATCATACTAGCCAAAACCAAGATCCATATTTCGGATAGACATGGCTCATAAATGTTCAATCTTTTCCACTGTCCACCCAAAACAAACCTAGACAAAACTTTATCATCCATCCTTTACAATCAATTTTAATATGAAAAATTCATAAAAAATTTAAGTATTATATACAATACTTAATTATTTATAAAATGAATATATGCATGATAGAATTTTGAGAAAATTTTAGTTTTGACCTTATTTTAGACCTCATTTACGTAAATAATCACCTTCAATTCAATTTTATTAAAATGATCACTTTCACCGTTTTTAAATAATTTTGTCTTCACACGACCATTTACACTTATAATTTTACTAAATTCGAGAATCACATAATAACTTGACAAATTTTATTTTCTCCAAACTTTCAATATTTTGTACAAATCGACGGTGCTGACGGTTGAGAGGAACATATAAACATAAAAAAAAAAACGAGGTTTTTTTTAACCATATTTTCTTACAAAATTTTAACTGATTTTATGAATTAATATGTGTATGATTAATATTAAAATTTGTTTAGGTTGTATGTCGTATTGATTTGTTGAACTTTGACTATGAAAACCCCACTTACTTCATCGAAAAAATCCTAGATTTCACAAGATATACCATTGCACCATGAAACCTAGTACACAAGCGCACCATCAAACGCTCCTATACCAGACTTTTGAACTAGTTTATTTGAATCAGTTTTCTCTAATTCGATTTTTTCTGAATTGATTTTTTTTAAGTTTTGAAAATCTTGCAAATAGGTCCCTGTATTTTTTCTTAATTTTTTTCTATTTAAAACTTATTAAATATATATCAAATAAGTAAATTATGCATAATAATCCTATTAATTTGAGTAAGTAAATTTTATTGCAAATAAATTTAATTTTATATAATATTTATTATATTTTTTTTACTTTACATAAATATGACTGAAAGTCGACAGTAAATGTTCACTACAAAGGATTATGGGTAGTATAGTCGGATAATTTGAAAATACATTAGATGAAAGGATCGGACTTCTAACCATACCTAATGACATCAATTATCAATAATTATTATGTATAGTACAACTGCATTCATGTAGATCCAACATGATTCACTATTAGTATTAAAATAAATTTTAGACACGTCGATACATTATCTATTATGTATATGAATATCGTATATAACTCTAAATGTATATATAACTCTGAATGTATTTACTTTTTGCGAACAACACGGTGGATTCAGAATTTAAAAAGTTTAGTCCGCTTTACATCATCATCAATTATATAATTATTGCATAATATAGAGTATCATGCACTCATCCTTTGCAGCTTGACAGTTCGAAAATTCATATACGGAAGTTTGTTTCTTAAAGGGGAGCAATCAATTCAACTATGCTTCACATTAGTACATTACTCTCGTCGTAAAGACGCAATCAAAGAGGATGACTAAGCAGATGAGGTGGGCCATTCCATTTTATCCGCGTGGCGGAAAAAGAAGATTGCCGACAAGGAGCGGTGGTCAATAATGATTGATCTAACGGTGAAGATGAGAGATGTAGATGATGAGTAAAAGCCAAAAGGATGAGGGTGGCCCCACTTTATAAATTTGTAATTATGACACGACCCATTCCTGATTCCTGTCTTTTGCAACTCTTGTGTTTGTGTTTAAATACCAACTCCAAGTATCTCGTGAAAGTATCAAATGCTTATTTTTAATCATAACGTTGTGTGGGCCGGGCTGAGCTTTTCAGTCCAATACAAAAAGAAAAAAAAAGTAATATTATTTATTACTCTTTCTAAATTTCTTTATTTTTTATTTAATATATTTATTATAATAATAATAATAATAATAATAATAATAATAAATGACTAATAACTCTCTAGCTTTGATCTATTGTTGATTAGTTTAACAATTTAAAAAATACTTTAAAATATCTCGATTTGTAAATGTTTATTTAAATAAAAATGAGAATAATTAATATAAACGGTTATGATTTATTAATTTATTTATATAATTTTATAAAAAAATAAAATATTAAATTATTTTGAAATATTTTTTATATTATTAAAATCAATCAGTATAATACATTAAATATTAAATATTTAAAAATTTATTCAAAAAAATAATGTAATATTAATGCATTTGACTCTCAATAGGCAATAGCTTAGCCAAGTGCCCAAAATTTGGTTATAGGTTGAAAGTCAACTTTCCTAAAGCTTATCTTCTCTTCTAGATAAGCTAGCTAACTGTAATCTACAGCAACTTGAAGTTCAAAAGTTAAAAACGACCGGGGCCACAACCGGTTTGTCAAAGGATCAAATCAAGTACCATGATAATGTTTGCTCAAGTTAATGCCGGTCCATGTATTGACTCGATGATTATTTCTATATTTATTTACAAATTATAATTTTAACGCATTGATTATGCAATTCTTTGTATAAAAAGTTAATCAAATTTTTAGTTATTTTTCATATTTTTGTATGTATAAAAAAATAACCGATCTAGATTTTAATAACATATTAACGTGCGAAGAAACAAATTATATAGACATAATACTTTTTATTTGACCATAAGTATATATTAATACATGCAAAAAAAAAAAAAAATGAACTAGCTTACTTGATGCTAAAAGACTATCTAGCTAATTGGACATTGAACTCATTTCATTTAAAATTTTAATAAATTTTATAATATGCTCTTCAATTATTCCAATTTCCTAACTCAAGTTATCAATAAATCAAACTAGCCAAAACCAAGATCCATATTTGGGTCAGACATGACTCATAAATGTTCAATCTTCTCCATTGTCCGCCCACAACAAACCCAAACAACTTTTACCATTCCAACCTTTACAACCAATTTTAATATGAAAAATTCATAAAATTTTAAGTATTAAATACAATACTTAATTAATTATAAAATGAATATATGCGTGATAAAATTTTAAATTTTTTTCTATTTTGACCTTATTTTAAATCTTATTTACGTAAATGATCACTTTCACCGTTTTTAGATAATTTTGTCTTAACATGATAATTTACACTTACAATTTTACCAAATTTGAAAATTACTTCATCACTTCATCATTGACGTGCTTCATTTTTTTCAAACTTTCAATATTTTGCGCAAGTTGGCAATGAAAAGATTTTGGTAGTTCAGATGAACATATAAACACACAAAAGTGACTTTTTTTTGCTGTATTTTCTCATCAATTTTTGGTTAATTTCATGAATCAATATGTCCATAATTAATATTAGGATTTGTTTAGGTTGTATGTGATATTAATTTATTAAACTATTTAAGTTGCAAAATAAACCCTAGATTTCATGAGATATGCTATTGCGCTGTGAAACCCAAAACCCCATTTAAGTCGCTCCCAGATTTCATGAGATATGTTATCACGCCGTGAAATCCAAAACCCCATTTAAGTAGTTAGAAAAACCCTAGATTTCATGAGATATGCTATCGCACCGTGAAACCTAGTACACAAGCATGCCATCATGCACTCATGTACCAGGCTTCTAAAATGATTTATTTGAATTGATTTTCTCTGGTTCAGTTTTTTTTAACCGGTTTTCTACAAGTTTTGAAAATCATTCAAATAGGTTCTTATAATTTTTTTTAACATTTCTTTAATTTTTTTTGCATTTAAAATTTATTAAACATATATTAAATAAGTATGTAAATTTTATTATAAATAAATTTAATTTCATCAAATATTTATTATGTCTTTTTTAATTTTACAAAAGTATGATTGAATTTTTGTCAATGACTATTCACCACAAAGGATCAAGGGTAACATCGTCAGATAGTTATGAAAAATATATTGGTGGAAGGGTTCGACTCCTAATCATACAAAAAAATATCAATTATCAATAATTATTACACATAATACATGATCATATTCATGTTTTAAGTGTAAATAGTCATGTGGGGATAAAATTATTTGAAAATAATGAAAACAATCATTTTAATAACATTGAAATGAATGTGCTCATTTACATAAATGTGGTCTAAAATTAGGTCAAAAAGTTTTTCTAAAATTTTATTGAATGAACAAATAAAGTATCCTCGCTAAAATGTTCATGTGCAATTACACAAAATATTGATTTAATGCGGTCATAAGTCACAAGGCTACGTAGGTGTACCCCGATGGTCCATTATTATTAAGCTCACTATGTTTATAGATAGGATCGTCCAAGCTGTTATGCAATATAATCTACAATTACTTGTGCAATGAAATGTGTCACATGATTTACTCTAACTATGCGATTAAAAGATTCACAAGTATTTACTAATAAATTAGCTTATGTGAAAGATCTTTAAAGCAAATCAAATAACATACTTTTGATGCTCTTTTTGTTTCATTTTCTTTGATATTTATTAATAGAGATCTAATATTTGGATTAGAAATAAGAAATAATATATATAATAACGTTATTTAATATTAAATTTAAATTTTATAATGTACGAACGTTGAATACTGTATACATTCAAGATTTTAAGCTACTAGAGGATTGCTTTCAAGTAGCTGTCTTATATATATATATATATATATACTGATTATTGCACTGGACCATTCTGTGAGTAATGGCAATTGTAATCAAATTGTCGTTTATTTCAGTACTATGTACAAGAACATCAATCAATCATATAAATGCGAATTAATTATAAGTTCTTAACTACCAAAATGGTTTTAATATTCAAGAGATGCCTTTTTTTTTTTTTTTTTTTTTACTATTTTAAAATATTTAGTTCTTCTTAAACATTACATTAATATAAATTAAGCTATTCTCTAATTTTATTGTAAACCAAATTTATATTACATTGTTTTTTGTATTATTTTGAAAAATGTATGTGATATTTGACAAAATTTAACACGTGAGAAGTTGAAATTTATCATCACATTGGGTTTAGAATTTAGCATATGTTGTTGGATGGTATTGCAATTTTAGTGTTGAGTACAAACTTCTTTCGAAGAAGAAAGTATGTCGGCCATCCTTCATGAAATTAAAATTCACCACAGAGATATCCAAAATACTGTTAGCACAAGATAAAATTTATGAATCACATATTCGTACGTTCATCTAATAAAATTTTGTAAATTTTCGTTGAATTGATTATTTCGAAGACTTTCTTCTTCTTATGATACTGATGGTCCACAAAGAAGACACTATTGTGGATTATCATCCACAAAAAATTAGCTTGGGAATCATTAATCTCCGAAAAGATGAAGTAAACCTATCCAAATTCCTTGCAGTTTAGTGAAAAAGTTGAAGGTACACATAAAAAAAGCATAGACAAGCCCACACTAGCAAGCAATCTTGTGTCAATAATGGTATATAGAAAGCTAGCAGAGAAGAAAAGCAGTCGACCCCATAACCCTAACCCTAACCCTCCATTGCTAAATAAAATTCTGAATCAGTACAAAATACACTTCACAAGGATCACAAAGTTTTAGGGTATCTTCACTCAACAAGCTGTAAATGTGTAACTGCAATGATGGTCCATCCAAAAGATACCCTTATGTTAAATGCTTTATCTACTGCTCCTCTTGTACTATGATTCATCATCTTCCCTTATATTTTTTGTCCAACAACTTCCCCAATTGAAGATACTTCTTTCCTTTTGTTCCTTTCTCTTTCTTTCTTTACAAACATGGTACAATCAAAGAAGTTCAGAGGTGTCAGGCAACGCCATTGGGGTTCTTGGGTCTCTGAGATTCGTCATCCATTGCTGTATTTACTCTCCTCAAACTACTATATAACTATATGTTTTCATAACAATATATCTTTTCTTTCATTCTTCTCTTTGTATTTTTGTCGCTTATACACTTCTGGTTCTGCAGGAAAAGAAGGGTGTGGCTTGGGACATTTGAGACCGCGGAAGAGGCAGCCAGGGCATACGATGAGGCAGCAATTCTAATGAGTGGACGAAATGCTAAGACAAACTTTCCTGTCGTTGCAAACCAGGAAGGAAATGATCAGAATTCTATAAAACAATCTCCTACTCCACTTTCTTCTAAGCTTAGTGCAAAGTTGCGTAAATGTTGCAAATCTCCATCTCCTTCTCTGACTTGCCTGAGGCTTGACACTGAGAATTCCCACATTGGAGTTTGGCAGAAGAGAGCCGGGCCTCGTTCTGATTCGAATTGGGTTATGACAGTTGAGCTAGGGAAGAAAAATGGCCAACCATCGGAGCCGAAATTGCCCCCGGAACCTCAAGCAAAAGAGATGGTTCACAAAGGACAAGAAGTTGGCAGTGGTGGACTAGATGAAGAAGAGAGAGTTGCATTGCAAATGATAGAAGAATATCTGAATAGAAATTGATGATCATAACCTGGTGAAATTAAGCAAGGTTCAAAATGGGTCAAAACAAATAATAAGTTTATGATTAAAACCTCCATGGTTATAAATATTAATTGTGTGTTTATTTTATTTATATGCATGTAATGTAAAAGCTATTATTTACCCTCGAATTCATAAACCAGTCTTCAATATATGTAACAAGCTACATGTATTAAATTCTGTATGCATGTTTGTGGAGCAAGAAAAATAATTACATAATAAACTTTAATTTGTGTTTTATAGCAAGAGTTTTATTAATTTTATTTCATCTGCTGATGAATACGAAAAATCTTTGTACCTTCTCTCATCTTTAATTACATGCCTTTTTTCTCGAGTAAGATTCCATGAGCTTATAGTAATTAAAAGTTCTATATGCATATTCTAAAGTTTTACCCTATGAATTTATGAGTCAAATTCATTTAATAATTTTTTTTTCCATGTGTACTTAAAAAGAATAAACCAAATGTGATAAGATTTTATGATTGAAGTATGTAATTTTTATTGATAAAAAAGTCTGAAATATCTCGATTTATTGTATTACGTCATATTATTTGTATAATAATTCAATAAAATTATATTACTTTATATATTTATTGATTTTGTGTCGAATATATTCTGACCAAGGACATGTTAACCCTAACGAAAATATTGGCCACAAATAGGAGAACAAATTTGTAAGAAAATAGACATTGGCATGACAAAGTTTTCTTGCTATATAGACCATATGGTTATTCAAAATCATGATCATTATCATCGTAACAAGTAATAATTTGAGAAATATAATGTTTCTAACAACATGGATAATGATATATGTTGTACGATCAAGTTAGCTTACTATAATTTGATATCAATCGTGCACATTATATATATATATATATATATGGATACTGATTGATTTAAAAATATATATAATAATATCGAAAATTATTTTGTATGTTCATTATCAATAATGTTATGCCATTTGTGATTACATTGACTAAGACATTTTACTGAATTATTTCTCAATATTGGATCCAAATTTGCTGTAAGAGCTAAACGTGAAATGATTAGAGTTTCAACTAAACCAAGCTTGGTTAATTATGACCAAGTACTCGAAACTTTATGTATTGAAAATTAAACATTGAACATAAATAATGAAGCACGAATATGATTAATTAATATCACATTGTCTTTCAATTAATAGTGAATATGTGCTAATTATGTTGTTTATATTATCATTAATATGATAATTATGTATCACTCATATTTTAAGTGTCACATTATTTAAAATATAAATTTTATATTATATACTCTTCGATGACACGATAGCTTAGAAAAAGTAAAAAATTTTTACTTGATTTGCAATCCTTACTAGAAATAAATCATGCCATGTGGGTGTAAGAAACTCTAAAACTTGTAAAAGTTACTCAAAGATTCATTCAAGTTAATTTATAACTATATGAAAATATATGTGGTTGGGATTCATTAATATAAAGTATACATATATAGCAAGGGTTAACTCAAGGCATGCATTCACTTATATTTTTAACAATATCATTAAAGGCTAAGAATTAAAAATTGACTATTGAGATTAAAACAACCTAAGTTTGTTGCTTGAACATCAATAATTGATATCCATTTTGCTAAGTTTTTTGTTTTATAAACTAATATTGCTGATCTTATTTATTCAACATTAGGTTATAGCTAAGGGAGGTTGGTAGATTTACTTTTCAATTTTCCTCTTTTGATGGTGGTACTATACAAGTAGACTTCAGCAATTAATTCTTCCTAATTTGCATTGATTGATTTCTTGATCATGCTGGGATCCACATTAATTCATTATATCTTACTGGGTTAATTAGCAACAAACTTAAACATTTGCTAATCTCCATTTTCAGCTAAGAATGTACTGAGTTTGTTAGAATTAGTGATTATCACTTTGATTACCAAGTCATTAAATTGGAAGATGTTCATGATAATATGATAATATTCAGTGTGTGAACTTGTATATAAACAGTGAAATCAGACTAAATTTTTGTTCAACTGTGTAACATAAAATTTGAAACGCTAATATAAAAATTAAAAATTAAAATTCATAACAATGCACGTACAATAATAGTTAAGATATTTGTGGGATTGACAAGTTGATGACTTGATTTACCATTGATGAAAAGTCCTTAACATTTGTACTACTCTAGGTATTTCACTCTTCCTACAGAGATTTCGTGCAATGGGGTTTTCTCATTTATTTGCTTTCTGAAACTTCATTTTACAACAGTATTAGTTTATGCAATTTGTTTATGAAATGTTGTCATCGTTAGCTCTAGTTTCATTTAATGCATGACATGAAAGGACTCGGGTTGTTTTCAAATCTTCTTGTAGGAAATTAAGTATATCGTATACAGAATTCATTTATTTTATTAATTATGTAAATTAGATGTATTAATTCTTATACTAAAATCATGTTATTTAATAATAATTCATAATATTATTAGATATAAATCAAGAGATTAAAATTTTAACTTAAATCTTCCCCGTCAATTTTATCCATAATTTTTTAAATTACAAAATTTTATTTTTATTCATAATTTTTGAAATTATAAGTTTATCTCAAAAGCTTAAGAATTTAATAATTAAGTCCTAAAACTTAATTCTCTATCACTTATCATTAATGCTTAAAGTGTGTGACCCATTAAATTTTTTTTTTATATTGATAATAGAAATAGTTATAAACTTCTTAAGTCTAAATAAACTAATATAATTAATTTATCCGTAATTAATTTCTTAATTAAAAAATTATTTTTCATAGATAAAGAGTGATATCTAACAATACATTATAACCATCAATTGAAAAATAATATTAATTTTAGTGAAACATATTCCTTATAAGATTACTATATGATTCAATCATTTCACCTCATATATATCCCACTAAATAGTATATTTTGTGAAAAAAAATATCTATCATATTAGATCATGTTTATTAATTTTTTTGACTTAACATGATAATATAATTTTAGAATGCACCATAATTATGAACTTATACTATCACTTATGTCAAAGTTGAGTCTTTTGAAATATCAATTTTATGTTATCTAGAATGTGAATTCTTTATTGATTCCTCACAATTTTCGTGTACTTTTCGTATTATCCTATATGCAATCTTACTCTGGACAATGAAAGTGTAATGAAAAAGTATATGTGATTCAATTATGAGCTACCATGAAGACCTCAAGTTTAATAATCAATTATACTATCGTAATTTGGATAAATTTCATAAACACGTAGATAATATTCCATATGAATCATCAAATGTGTCGGTTCGATATACTTGTTCACTAATAAGTATTCGTATAATAAACTAAGTGAACACATTCATTAGTAACTTATAAAATCAACTATATTCATTCTCTAAGAAATTAAACATTATATATGACAATCTAAACTATATTTATTAATAGCATAATGTTAATAATTCTATATTCAAGAACATTTAAAAATGACGAGATTTCATAAATTAAATTTAACTTAATTCTTCTGATTGTTATTTTAATAACTTTATATTATAAATAATTCATATTTATTATAAACAAAATTTATAAATAAAGTGATAATTTTATTAATCAATTTAATAACGTACAATTATACATTTGTTCTTATTAGATTTAGGGTATATAAAGAAACACATGCATATGATGAGATATTGTTGTAAAGAATATTAACTCTCTTTCTTATTTAAGTTTTGATTTGGATAAAAATCATTTTAGTAATGTCTCACAACTTAGCAAGAAAATTTAAGAGTGACAAGAAGACTAAAAAATCTTAAAGTGACAAGGTTGAAGAGAGTTTGGGTGATTAGAAGATTTTGTGTCATCAAATTCAAATCAAAAGATAGTCAACAAAATAATAAAATATGACATGAACTATAATGCATCAAATTCAAGTTCAGGTGCATTGATTGAACAAGGTAAAATAACAAAATTTCTACTATAAGTTGTTAGTATTTATTTTTATTTAAATAATAATTAATATGTAACAAGTGATACGGCCAATGATCATTAATCAATAAAAAGATACAAAATTTATTTTGTCTATCACAAAGTACTCTATTTTTTTAGATTTTTCTCTAATTCTATTCGATAATTATGAGAATTAGAATTCTCTTTTTCAAGAGTTTCAATTACACTAGAAAATAAATTTTTATGTAATTATTTTTTATAGAAATTAAATTATAAATTATATATATATTTTATTTTAAAAATATAAAATATGTGACAATATTACTTTAATTGTATGTGTGTGTGTGTATATATATATATATATATATAATTCAACAAGCTCAAATTAGGTAATTTTTGAGAATACGTGTTATCACATAACTTGCAATTAGATTTTAGTATTAATTAAACATTCTTAATCCAAATATTAAATAAATAATGAAGACAATAATTATTTTATAAAATGGAAAAAAAAAAAATTGAATCCAAACGAACCCGACCCGTTAGTTCCGACCCGATTCAAGATCTAAGCTAAAACTCCTACAAAGATCCAAGCAAAACAGTGTTCTATATCTTCATACAATTCCGCAGAAAAAGGAAAAGAAAAGCATTAATTTTTCAAAATGATACTTGCAGTGTTGTTCGCAAACTCTGAAGGCAACATCCTTGTTGAAAGGTAAGCGTAGATCTGCACCGTCCTTTTTTTGTTTTCTTGATCAGATCACAAATGTTAACTGCAATGTTTTTCTTTGAAATTGTTATTTAAGAATACCCTCTTGGGGATTTCTTGGTTTATATTTGTATTTGTTTAATATTGAGTTAGATCTCAAATGGGGTTTTCGATTTTTGTTGAAATTTAATAATTTCATTGTGTTTTTGTTAAATGGGTTCATTTGATTTTTTTAGAATATCGATGTTTTGGTTGCACTTGTTTAATTCTTAAGGAATTTGAAAAAAATTATGTATGAACGGTACTTGTGAATCAGAACAATCAATTTGGTAAATTCTGTTGATATAATTGAGAGAAAGAAATGAGAACTAGGGGTATCCTCAATTGTTTTGAAAGTTGTTAGTTTCTTTTGCTTTTGTGATGATCGGCTGCGTTGAGAGGTGAAAATTGCTGAAAATGGATTCTTAAGCTGAGTTTTTGGTTGATAAAAGTTGTTAATTTCTTGGTTCCTGGGATTGTTGACTGTATTGAGAGGTGACAGTTGCTGAAAATAGATTTTTAAGCTGAGTTTATGATTGGTTGATGTAGGCATACAACTACGTGCATCCATATATTTTGTGAAATAAATGTCTGGTTTAGCAACCTGAACAATCTTTGTGACAGTGTAAACGAGTTCTATTATGTGAGTTAGCAAATAGAATGGTTAGAACTTTTAATTCGGAGTAGGATCAAATTATATAGTTAGGAATAGAATTATCGACAGTTCGGCTGCAGAGTTTAATGACAATGCTCTTGTGTTTTAGTGTCCAAGCTGTCCTTATTTTCTGATTTTGAGATGCAGAGGGATGCTAATTACTGGTGAAATGCTTTTAGTTATCATGAGGATAGGTGGAATCATACCATGGTGGAATTATAATATGGTTTTGTGATAGAGTGGAATTGTAATATGGTTTTTTGATAGAGTGGCATTTGTTATATGGTTGGTTGATATGCTTCTTCTTAATGTGTGTGACTACACAATTGTAGGCTACCAACACCTGTTGAAAACTTTTTCTTACCCTACTTCTTTTATGGCTTTTTTGCTCTGCATTAGATCCACTGTTGTGTGAATCATTGTTATAGAGTGTGTGCACCATATTGTTTACACGGATGGAGCATTCAATGTTTGTTGATAAGTGAGAATAGAGGTCTGTGTGGGTGAGAAGTATCTATCCCTTTGTCAGGAAATGAGTTGATAGATTTTACGGTTGCTTCCTTGGTGAAAATAAAACAGTTTTCTACTGATTTGGTCTCTCTTATGAGGTGACATGCAATTGTTTGCCTTAAACATGGCAAATGAGTTTGATGTCGATCTGCATGATACCATTATAGAAGTATTGACTTGAAGATCAATCTCTTATTGCAGGTTTAATGGAGTTCCAGCTGAGGAACGGCTACATTGGCGATCGTTCTTAGTTAAACTGGGAGCAGATAATCTTAAAGGTGTCAAAAATGAAGAGCTCCTTGTTGCCAGCCACAAGTACGTACACCCCTTCGCATATTTGTATCTATTAGTTGAGAGGTTTGGTTGTTTAGAAAACAACCTTTAGTCCACCCTTGGACGTTTATGGGGCGCATTGTGATTTGTAAACTAATTTACTTTATTGTTTTGCTTTCTGCTTGAAATTATTTGACTTAAATGTAGTTCTTTTGTCTTTTCATCAGGTCTGTCTATATAGTTTACACAGTTCTGGGTGATGTCAGCATTTTTGTTGTGGGCAAGGACGAGTATGATGAACTTGCTTGTAAGTGTATATATTTTTTCTTAAAGCGTGTGATGGAGTTCATGCAAGGTTAGGAAGAAGTCATTAAACATGTTGATGCCCAATATGTAATGCATATTCATCTTGAATGGGCTATCCAATTCTGCATGTTTTAGGTCCTTTCTGTAGATCTTCAAGTTTGAATGATTTACAATCAGAAGTAATAAGTTGATCCTGTCTTTTACATGCTTTATCTCAGCTGGCTCAACTCCATAATTAGTTTTAAGACTGCTTTCCAGTCCTCTATTAAAGAATAGATTTTTTAAATTATGAATGTAGTGAATGCTACTAGTTAACACATAAATAAATGAATTATAATGATCCTCTTCCTTTCCACATTTAGTGATTGTAGCACATGTATGGATTGTGATGCAGTGCATGTTGTAATTGGCTAGATGGTGGCAATAGCATTGATTTTGAGGTGCCAAGACCCTTCATATTTTTATCGTTGATTTTTTTTCCACCTGTTTTTCTGTAGTGGCAGAAGTGATATTTGCTATAACCTCAGCTGTGAAGGATGCATGCGGAAAGATTCCAACTGAACGCCTTTTCCTGGATGAGTACGGAAAGATATGCTTGTGCTTGGATGAAATAGTTTGGAAGGTGAGTTGATTAGTTGAACATTGTTAATATATGATAAAATTGATGAGAATTCTGGATTTAAGTGGATTTTTCCAAGTAGCATTTTGATGGTTTGTTCACCCTGTACCTGTGTCATGAATGCCAACAATAATTGCTTCACATTTGTTTTATGGAGATAATCATCATCATATTGATTTTTGTGTAGTTTGCTTATCTATGTTGTCGTAAGCATGTGGCCAATCTAATTCATACTTGGGAGACTCATCATCCATATGCTATTGAGGCTTTAAATTATGGGCATGGAGGTCAAGGCTTATAGCAAGTAATTCTGAAGTTACTGTAGCATGCATATATTCATTAGAAAACCACAAATAGGGACTTTCTTAGTGTACAATCTCTGTGTTGTTTGGTCATCTTCAGCTCGGGGCAGCTATTTGTTTCGCTTCCCAATCTTTTACATATCATTTTACATTATTTCATGTAGATGTTGTCCTCAACCTTCTATGTTTTGAATATTTTAAAGGGATTGCTGGAGAATACAGAGAAAGATAGAATCAGAAGACTCGTGAGGCTAAAACCTCCGACTGAATTCTAAATTCTAAATTGAAAGCTCAGTGGCATTGCGGGTGAAGATCTTTCTTATATACAATATTGTTTCTCATTACAGCTAGGCTTTGTAAATCTCTTATTGTTGAGCTTTTTGAGTGACTTCTTTATCATGTTTTCAAACTTAATTTGTAACTTATTGTATTTTCGGATAGAAAGGTATGGATTATGAAATTGCCGAATTAATATGCGAAATTGATGAGGATTTGTTATCGAGTTTACCAAGAATTATAGACAAAATTTAGCTCCACTTTAGTTCAATTTACAAATCTTGAGTCATATCACCATATTGTCCTGATAACCTTATATCGTGACATAACTGTAAATACGATGTTAAAATTGTTATCAACATTAATTAATATCATTATATTTGTTATCAATATATGTTAATGTTTACTAATACAATGTGGACAACGATGTTTAGATTTTATATTCGGGAAAATAGCAACTTGACAATTTCTGTTGATTATAAATTGTACGTAGTTTGTAAATATGGCACAGAAATACCTGAAAAAACAATGCAGTTGACAGCAGACAATAAATCCAGAGGAAAAACTTAGATACAGCAGCATGATCAGCACGCGTTCTCTTGAAAAACCAACACCGTTCGATAGAATTAAAAATGTAATTCCTTCAACCACAAGGCAGCTACCAGAAAAACATTAATAAAGACAACTGGTGATTGGAGTTATAGAATATACTGCCCACATAAATTCTAACGCATACGAGTCTGATCATACATTAAATCTGATATTGGATCGATTTAAGGAAGATCCTACTGTGATGTGAATATTTGTAACAGTAACTATGGAATCTGCAGATATACTGGAGTATCTATTTCTTGTATCGATTGGTTCAAGGAATGAAGTTTGAAAAAATTACCTGAAAACCAGAATGTGATGCAGCATCTCGAATATAACAATGGGATATGCTGCTTTATTTGCTCTATAAGTAGTTCTCATGATTTGATGAGGTAAAATAGTAGGCGATGAAGTACGGGAAAAGGCTTCGGAATGAAGTGGAGAGAAGCTTACCGGAATGGAGATGTGAGTTTATATCTTACAAACTGTTGAAGAAACATTTGAATTTAATTGATCCTGTTGCTTTTAGGGCAAAGAAGAGGTCGAGAATTTCCATTGAAGATCTTTTAGAAGGTGGAAATGGAAGAGATGATGTGAGTTTAATGAAGGTGAACATTGGTTTCACCCGATTATTAGATGAAGAATTGGAGAAGGTTAATACATTTTACATTGAGAAAGAGGAAGATTACATTATCAAATTAAAGGTACATGCATATTCTTTCACATTAATTTCATAATTTTTATTCTTTTTGAAGAATTAATCTTCGATCCCACCTTCAATTTTATGGGTATAAACCTTCGAAGCAATTGGCAATGGTTGGCATATCAATTGCAGGAGCTGAAAAGTAGAGAAGCAAACTCGGACTCTAGTGAGGAGATGTTGAATTTGCAGAAGGATATTTTAGATTTTCATGCAGAAATGGTTTCTCTGTTGCATTTCAGTTTCCTTAACTCCACAGGTATATACACTTTCTTTTCATAATTTGGAAACTTTTGTAGAATGAAATCACTCATACTACAGTTATAAACAGAACTAAATTTTTATGTCATGCAAAATATTATCTGGGGTTTAAATAGATTTGTATGAACCTCTAACTTAATTCAAACAGGATTCATGAAGATAGTTAAGAAGCACAAGAAGCGAGCAGGCAGTCCATATGTACAACTTTCCTTCATGCCAAGGGTCATAGAACAGCCTTTCTTCTCCACTGATTTGCTTTACAACCTTATGAAGGAGTGTGAAGCCATGCTCCATCGCCTTTTCCTCACCGGCGAACCATAACTCCAACGTCTGTAGCTACTTAGTATGTGTATGGTTGATTGAATTCATCTTTGGGGAGAGGCTATCTGTGTACACTCTTTGTTGTTGTACACCTTTCATATGTTTCCCTTCTACACACTGCCTTATAGCTTTAGTAGATTATATGTATACGGTAATTTTACACACTACCCTTGATTTTCAGCATGATTAAGGATATATATGTTTCCTATTTGCTTGTTTATGCTTGACATTTAGTAAAATTAAGCATAAAACTTGTTCAGAAAGGAAACAAGTTATGATCATGGGTTTAAATGCTTGGCTGCAGCATAGGCAGAAACAAGTGATGACAACATCATAGAGACGAACTAACTGCCGTTATTTTTTGGAGTTTCTTCATTAAGATATGCGGTCATGTCTATCAATTCAGGTGCCCACTGAAGAATTTGAAGATCAATTAATTGTTCACAGCAAAATAAATCAACCCTTTGATCAGAAAAGCGTGATGATTTATTCATAGATCATGGAAAAATCAGAGAAATGGAAATTTATAATTCTTGACACTAAATTAATATGTGGCTCAAAGAAGAGGGTAATTTTGTAAATTTAAATTTATGTGAGATTTTTGTTGTAATTTTTCTTTTTAAAGAAGCCCAAACAAGAGAGCCTAAGAAGAAGAAGGAAGCAGAAACTAATAGTTGTGAAGTTGTAAGATTAAGACTTGCGTAAGGTAAGAGATACAGGTAATGCTTGTGACCCATGAAAGCTGCTAATTTTTGATATAACAGTGAAATGACTTGGAGGTGTTTGTGTGGGTTTAATCAATGATCTATAAAGTGTTTGATTAAATTCCTAAATGAACCTGAAATGGAGTGTTTCGGTATTTGTTTTCTTCAATGGAAAATCTTTAACAAACCACGCGGAAATACATGGAATTGGGGCTATTAAAGGGTGGTTACAAGAATTTGTCCGAAGAATATTTTGATGAATTATTAAGGTAGAAAATTGAGTGGAGAATAAGCAAACAGGGGATCAGTTGGCTCTCTTTGTCTCTTGATATATATGTCATTAGATTATCACCCCAGTTAAAAATCATTGTCTCTTTTCTCTCACAGGTTTGTGCAGAAAATGATCAAAGCAGTGGCTTTTCTGCTCTTTTTGCTTTTCATTTTTACCCAGTCAGAATCTAAGTCTATTCTTCCTCTGCCTCAACCTCATACATCTTTCCAGGTCAATGCTACCCAGGTATGAATTTTTCTTCATTTTTTAGAAAAGTTTTTCAGATGGTTTGCTTTTGAATCTCCAGGATTATAGTTGTTGAAAACAAATGGTGATGTGAGTGAGATATAGCAAAATAGTAGAAATTTTACTAAAAATTGAATGAAAAGAGCTGCTCTTGAGTATGTCTATTGTTTAAAATCTTCCGATAGATTGAAAGGAGCTGCTCTTACACGGTAAGAATAAAGACAAGCTGTTCTTCAACCAGATATACTCGAGATCAAATCAGTCTTGCTTTTGGCGATGGTTATGGCAATCAGGTTCATATCTAATTCCTCTGTGTCACTGGTTTTCTGGATTTGCCTGTTCTAAAAAATTATTGTCTATTTGTTCATTCACTTTGTTACTTGAACGACTAGGTCTATGCACCGAGGTTGGATGATCCGTATTCAAAAACATTTGAACGTTGTTCCACAGATACATATACAATAAACGGCCCGTGTACATACCAAATTTGCTATCTGTACCTCTACAGAAGTGGATACGATGGCTGGAAGCCGGATACTGTGACTGTCTACGGCTATTATACCAAATCTATTTCATTTTATTATAACACTTGGATTCCTAATGGTGTTTGGTATGGATTTAACCATTGTAATGGCGCCTCAACCTCCACATCTACATTGTAACAAGACAGAGCTTCTGCCTTGTTCCCTGTTTTCGCTTGGAAGTTGGTGAATTCTTGTCCATTCAAGTTCAGCTCTTGTCCTTAAGATTGTAATTTGCAAAAATGTTGTCCAAGTATACAATTATGGACATGTAAGACTTTAAGTTGAAGGTGGCAATATGATTAGTTGAAACCTTTTTGTATTTGATTATACTAAATTGTATTCAAAGGGAAGTCAATTAATGTGATTTGGTGTAATAAGAGTATGACATGTCACCTTTGCTAAAGTGTTAATAATGATAAACAATCAAACATCTATTTATAATTTACCATTACTAATTTCAATTTAACTTTAATTTCAGACATGGCTATAAGTGTAACCGTACCATATATAAACACATAATTTAGGTGACTATAAATATGGGAAAAACAGAGGTAAAAACTGAGATAGATGCTAGAAAATGCTACTTTTGGTATGCTTTCAGGCCTTTTCAATGGCTTCAGTTCAGCTAACACTATTTCATTCTATTACAGTCGAGAATCAACAAATATGAGAATCATTTACAGATTTCTTTCCTAATAGAACCAATGAGAATAACCTTGAACACCCTTTTAATCCCAGTTGGTTTCATAGTTTCGCTGTGTTCCACATCAGAAATTTATTTTGCATAATTTCATATATATATATATATATATTTTTTTTTTTTTGGCTCTTATTAGTTTTCTTCTACTGTATTCCATTGTAAAATTTAAAACTTTTCCTACTCCATGATATATTTTGATAAAATCGAACAGTCTCAATCATTGAGACTGAAACAATTTATCAAAGCATTTCATATAGAAGTGATTACAGAATGTAGATCAATGAAGCGTAATTGTCCGAGGAGGAATGTTGGTCTTTGTTTAGGAGGTTAACATTTTCTGGTAGGTCTTTTCAGGAGTGCAAGAATTTAGAAGAAATTGGCAGGAGAATTGTGTCCAAGTGCGAGGGATTGCCTCTTTCTGCAAAAACTATTTAGTCTCTTGCGGTTTAAAAAAAGTAAAGAGTGGCAATGTATTTTAGATAGTGAGATTTAGAAATTGGAAGAGTTTGAGAAAGGTCTTTACCACATTTATGGTTAAGCTATAACGATTTACCCTCTATGATAAAACTGTGTTTTTTGTATTGTGCTATCTTTCCAAAAGACCACAATATATAGAAACATGGATAATTATGTTATGGATGGTTCAAGGCTATCTTTGTGTGGAACAAAATAGAGAGATGAGGAAATAGGTGAAGGGTATTTCGAGTACTTAGCTACACAATCTTTCTTTCTGGAGTTTGAGAAAGATGATCATGATAATGTTATTGGATGAAAGATGCATGATATAGTTCATGACTTCGCCCAATTTCTCACTAAGAATGAATGTTTTACAGCATAAGTTGATGGTATTGAAGGACAAATCACGAGCTCTTCTTATGAGAAAGTTCGTCATTTAATGTTAGTGATAAAATAGTCTTCATCTTTTTCTGTTTTCATTTGTAATGCGAATAGGTTGCATACTTTCTTAATTCTTGATGAAGGACCTCATGTTTTATCACTTAACAATGATCTACCATAGTTGTTTCGTGAATTGAGTTGTTTACGGACATTAGAGATTTTTTCAAATTATTATCAAGCGACTCTTTTCAAAAAGATTCCCGTGACCATCAGAAAATTGATGCATTTGAGGTATCTTTCCTTCGAGAATCAGAAGATAGAAAAATTGCCCGAAACATTATGTGAGTTGTGTAATCTTCAAACATTAGACATTTCAGGATGTTTTGATCTTAAAGAATTACCTCAAGGGATGGGAAAGTTAATAAATATGAGGCATCTACTCAATTGAAGAACCGATATGCTTAGTTACATGCCAATAGGAATTGAGAGATTAACAAGTCTCCGAAGTTTAAATGAACTTGTTGTGAGTACAGATATTAATGGTAGGAAAGCATGTACCCTTGATTATCTGAAAAACCTTAACTTTCTTCAACGATACGATATAAGAAAATTGGGGAACGTTTCTGATGTGGGTGACGCTAAGCGATTACAACTCAAGAATAGGACGAACTTCTTTCACTTTCTTCTTGGTTTCGATAAGGATGATGAAGAAGGGGAGAGGAAGAGTGAGGCGGATGAAATACTTCTAGAGGCCTTACCGCCATCTCCAAATTTAAAGACGTTAATGATACATGAATGCAGGGAATGTAAGCATTTGCCTGCCTTGGGAAAATTGTCATCCCTTGAAACACTCGTTATACGTGAAATGAAGAGTGTTAGAAGGGTTGGTAATGAATTTTTGGGAGTAGAAAGTGAAGGCACATCATCATCATCATCAACTTCTTCTTCTTCATCAATTATTGTCTTCACCAAATTGGAAAGGCTCAAACTCATGTACATGGATGAATTCGTAAAGTGGTATTGCGAGGAAAAAGAAGATATTATCATCATGCCAAGTTTTTGTTTCTTGACTATTAGACGGTGCCCTAAATTAAAGGTCGTGCCAAAACTTCTTCAGACAACAACATTACAGGAATTGGAGATTAGTCACAGTCCTATGATAGAAAACAGCTGCAAAAGAGGACCGGAGAGGATTGGAATAAGATCTCTCACATTCCTAAAATAAAAACTAATGAGGGGTATGTGCAACTGGCTCTCATTGAATTCTCAAAATAGCTTCGATTACCATTACTAACAGGTAATTTCTTATCCTTTTTTATCCATATTTTGTATGACCTTTTGAAGTTTACTTGCTATTCGTCATGAATTAATCTTACACGGGCAGCTTGTTGCGGCTGCTGTAGTTGTTTGTGTCGTATAAGAAAGATTTCTGCAATATGAACAGCTTGAGGACAAGTTTTGCTTAATTTGTTTATGTTAAATAAAAATTTATTGAATTTTACTTTTAAATTCAAGTTTTTAGGTAAAGCGATAAATTCAACATAGTATCAGAGTCACTTAACGATTAATGTTCAAACCTTATAAATATCAAAAAAATTAAAAAAAATTATTTGAATCCATATGATAAAATCCATTAAAAAAATTCATAATCTTTTAGGTAAAGTGACAAATTTAACGGTTCTCTGTCTGAATTCTAATTTCTTGAAGTTAAATATAAAGTTTCTTAATTTGTAGATGTGACTTGATATTCATTAAAAAGTTTCTTAATTTGTAGATATGATTTGCAATAAATTGAGGCCAAACATGGTTGATAAATGCAGTTGATGAAAATTAAAAATTGTTCATTGCAATTGAACCAGTGAATATGCAGTTTCCTTTAGGAGATTGTAAAATAGTTGTTTCTTTTTATGGTAGATGTAATTTCAATTGACTTTTTAATTTTATTTATTATTTATTTTTTTCTAATTGAGCATTAGAAATGATTGATAGTTTAGTGGGTGCCAACTTAGTTGGGATGCGCTAAATTATAGTGATATAATTCTCACTCTTTCAATACTTAGTATATTTTACCTCGATTTTTTTAAAAAAATTAATAAAAGATAATCTATTTAAATTTCAAGATATGTTTCTTCTTTTTGTTCCAATGTTGAGAATAAGAATAGTTGAAAATACTTTTAATCGTTTGTAACAAAAAAATTTACTACTATGAATGTTTATATATCTTAAAATACGAATTTGAACATATCGATATTGAATTGTGTAAAATAGTGCTGTTTTTTTATTAAATCAATGCCAAATATTTTAAATTTCATTTTAGAAAATGTGAAATAAGAAAAGTGAAATTAATGTTAGGTCCATGTTCAAATCCAACCACTCAAATTGAAGTAAAAAGATTACAATTAGATTGACTTGGTTTGAATCGAACAAATATCGGATTGGTGGGTTGGTTTTTTTACCAATCCAAACTTTTTTGGTTTAATTAGTTATCGTTTCTTATTATTCATCATCATGCTAATGTGATACATTGAATATGGTGGCGGAATTGCGCAATATACAATAATTCCACCTTAATTTCATATTAAAAATCTATAATTACAATCACATTATATATTATTGCCAAGCAATGCAGGTTTTCAATTAAAAGCATATCAATGCTGACATCCAGGAAAATTTGTATACAAATTCTGAAAATTATCTATTTCTGAAATTGATGAATATGGTGTTCTTATATTTTCATAGCATTTATCAACATGGAAACAACGGAGTCATGATATGATTTGAAGTCATGATTTCCTTTCAAGAAGACCAACCAAACCAAAAATTGAAACTTACAGTGCTATCTCAAAATTAATGTTTAGTAATTACCCTTTTGACATTATTAAAGCTAGCCCCTTTCTAGTTCAGTTAATCTCATCAACTGCCAAACCACGTGTTTCTTAGAATCCCCAGGTTGACATGGAACACTTATCCAAATGGCACTCTGTCAAGGGCTAGGGACCAGCATTTACACTAGCATGCAGGATTTTATATTAGTAACTAACTTAAATAACCTGATCAGTCAGGAAAGCTAATTTGTCTTCTACAATATGCTGACGCCAAGTCAATTGGCAAACAAACTAGTAAGTATGAGTGATGCTGCATGCAGATTGTTATAGTAGGCCGGTTTGATAGACTAATTTAGAGAACTCAAGAAACTCACTTTAGTTTGGGTTCCCGAACTTGATGTACATGTGCACGGTTCTCGGACTTTTTATTTCCTATCCAACGCTGCCTGGTCTGATTCCAGAGAAGAAGACCTGCAAACCAGTAAGATACTATAAAGACAGCTTGGTCTTGTTCAGTTTCCAAAAGGGCACCAATTATGCACATAAACAGTGACACACACTAGGTCTTCCGATGTACATAACCGGCTCAAATATAAGAACGTGCAATCTAATTAAGTCAATACACATCTAAGGTAGCAATAAAAACTTGCTATGGTTTACATACTCAGAGTGCGCATTAGCGTTCCCAGTACCACCATGTGTATCAAGGATCTGATTGTTTTTGCTAATTGATGAGATGCTTCCCTGTGACGGAGCTGCACTGTTGTCCACATCACAAGTGCTGGTGGTCCAAAAATCTTCTGATAAGCTAGGTTTCCTTGCAGCATGATCTTGAACTCTTAATTCTTTTGAAAGCTTACTTGCAGAGTTAGTCAATGTGCGCCTAGTATAGCATCCAAGACAAGCACTGCTCTGTTGCAAATGACATAAAATCATATGATTGATTAACAACAGACACCACAAACTCAGCTACCAAAGCCTGTACCTAATTATTTCAAACAGAGTGAACATTCTTGAGCACTTCTGTTTAAACTCTCGAAAAGGCACCGTGAAGTCAGTTTACTATTACATGAAACCATTCTCGTCTTAGCTCAAATAAAATAGTCATTACATTTAGTTAATGTTTTACAAAGTTACATGCGAAGGCCTAATCGCATGGTCGTCCAACCAATTCTTTAATCGGCCCAATTTTGTCAAAGGTGGACTACACCTAAAAAGTATTACAGCCCATTTGAATAAGGTTTGGTAAAATTTAATTCGGTTGGTTTTTAGCCTTTTAGGTCGATTAGAAAATCGAACTTAATATTTTAGTTTTTAAAAATGAAACCATAGCGAACCAAAGCCAGTATAAAATCAATATTTTTGTTGTTGACAATTTATTTTAAAAATACGGGAGAATACTATTAATTTAAAAAGTATAATTAATACAAAATATTTTATGGTAAATAAATAACATTTAATAATAAATATTTCATTATAAATAAATAATATTTAATAATAAATATGTTATATTTATTGTATATCATGATATATTTATGATGAGTACAACATATTTAACAATGTCAAAAAAATAATTATAATTAATTTTTATTTAAAAAATAATAATAATTAAAATAAATCAATACAAAAAGACAACATCGAAAGCTTGCTAATATTGCATTTAACGAGAATAAGAAGACGTAAAAAATTGGAATTGATTTTTTTGCTTTCTTTTAATACATTTGAGAAAATGAGAATGTTAGAGAAAATAAAATAGTTATATTTTAGGGTTTTTTTTCTTTTTATTTTATAATACACAAAAATTTGATTTTATTAACTTAATTGAGCTATAAATACATTATTTATTAATTTTTCTTCGTTTTGGATTAAAATTTAAAAAATCTATAGGAGTAAATTCACAAATTTGTCAACTAATACATTATTTTATATTAGTATTATTATAAATGGAAGATTAAAATGAGGTTATTATTATATTTTTTATTTTTATTTACTATGTTAATTATTATTTTTTTATATACATGAGATCATATTAAACCATGTCTATTTTATATGGATAAGTTATTCATTTTAGATTATATGGTAAGATCAAATTTATATCTAACTTGCTATATTTATCTCGATTTGCTATTATTGTATATAGTATATTATTTTGGTTTAATATCAAATTTGTCCATATAATTTAGAGAAGTTACATTTGAATTTACAAATTTATTACTTATACATAAGTCATCAAAATTTTCATTAATCAAGGACGTTCCCTTAATAATTTTGAACCACCCTTGATTAAATGGAAAACAAAAATTCTTCAAATTTAAAATTATATCAAACAAGTCTCTCATAATTTAATAAACAATTTTTTAAATTCATCTTTGAAATTGCTACATTAACGAAATTACGATAGATTTAGTACATAAAATTATATAAAAAAAAAAGTTTGGATTTTAGATCTATACAAAGAAAAACAAATAAATTATATTTTGTGATGTAATTAGGGATAAAAGAGTCATCCTCACTTTATCTATTGTTTTGTAATAACAAAATCTAATATTTAGGATTTTAGTTCATATTTCCAAAACTTCATGGATCTCGATGTAATTAAGATAAATATATGGACTTTAATGTAACTTACCTAAATTAAAAAGGAAAAAAAAAAGAAAGAAAGTAAATGAGCACAGGCGTTAGAAGGGAGAGTGGGGGAAGGCAAACTAAGTGCCGACACACAGGCAAACTGCACGCATACCCATTTAGATCTGATCTAAACAATATAAACAACATAAAATAATCATTCGATTTCCTTCTCAACATTAACAATTCGTTGACGCTATTGCGATCCCTTCTCGTCGTGAAACATAATGGAGAAAGCCATCAATAGACAGCAGCGAGTATTTGCTTGAACATCTCCGTCCTTCCAATTGTTCTTCTCAAAACTACGAATCCGCTCTCTCTGTAAGTTTTCCCCCACCCCATACATGAATTGAAAATTTTGTTAGCGTGATTAGATAGATTAGGCTTGTAATTAATTTTTCTTAATTTGTTGTTCTTTGGTTGGTAATTGGAAACGATTTTCAAAAACGAAAATATAATTTAGAATTTTTTGATATAGTTGAAGTGTGATGAATTAACAAATTTATTTAAGGTAAAATTATAAATTAATAAATAAATTATAAACGAATAATTTTTATTTATTTAAAATATAAATTATAAATAAATTTATATAATAAATGATAACGACTTATTCTTGTATATAATATGATATAGATACATATTTGTGTTCCGTAGATTTAAATTTGACACCTTAAGTGCAATCAAATTAATTTTATAATTTATATCACTATCAAAACAAATAGGTTACATAATTTGTTGCACAGTTTTTTGCCTTGTCTCTACTTTTTATAAATAATTTTTAAGTTGCATTTTTACCTTATCATTAATGTGATTGATTTTCTCTTATTATCAAATGTCTCCCTCCACTTTCCTGTTTGAAGACAAAATCATCCTCGATCCTAGCCCTGCAATGGGCAAGGCCCGCTCTTACGAAAAATTTTGCCATCCCATATAGTATGTCTATTGTGATTTATTAAAATAAAATTCCAATTTGATAATCTCTTTGTAATCACAGTGAATAAATTAATTACTTTAACCTAAAATCAGAGGTTAACGTTACATAAATATCACCGTATAAAATTAAAAGTTTATAATAACTCGTTAGGCTTTATTGTCTCATTTAAATTTTCTTATTTGCTTTACCACATGTTTTGGCAGTTGTTAGTAATGACCATTAAAGATGGTAATTTTGAAAAACTGCAACAAACTTTTCAAAAATGATTTTTGATGAAAAAATCTATAAATAGGAAATCATTCTTGGCGAAGACCCTTAAACTTGTTATTCTCATTAAAATTCCATCAGTGAGGATTAAAAGAGGTTGGAAGGCTTTTCTACCAACGTCAATACAATAAGAAAACATTAATGATAAGAGGTAAGTTTCTTAGACTTCCGCATTTAAATTTTAAATATTTAAAACATGATTTATGTTTTCATACTTATATTTGGTATCAGAATATGTTTATGCCTCTGCCTTGATTGTTTTATGCGTGTTTTTGATATAAAATCAGAATTGAAATACATGAGTTCAATCGACTATTTTTTAATTTTTCATGCAATTGAATTTTGTTGTTTTTAAGTCAAATAAATATTCCCAATGTATACATAAATGAATTTAGAACATTTTAAACGTGAAAATCGTCAGAAACCTCGTAGAAATCGGCCAAAAAAGTTGCTAGAAAACAATCGGGTTTGCGGATCTGAAACCGGTCGTGACCTGCTTAGAGGTTGAAGATGACCCAGAGATTCAACCGACATGTCGGTTATTTTAGGATTTGAGGCAGAAAATAATTTGCTTCTGTCGCGATTCGAACCTAAGCCTTTACCGACATGTCGGTTATTTTAGGATTTGAGGCAGAAAATAATTTGCTTCTGCGCGATTCGAACCTAAGCCTTTATTTTGCATGCAACACTCTGACCATTGGGCCACAGATCACTTTGTGATGTTATTTTGTATTCAAGTATTTCTTAAAGGTTTTAATATAATTACATGAAAAAGAAATTGACCCGAGTTGAACTCTGGCCTTAATAAAATGTCGTTCATTACTAGCCACTGGCACAGGTTTATGTTTATTAAGTAATTATTATTTATATTTAATTTTTAATTAAATGTATGCTATTTATGTAATTGTTTATAAATTCAAAATATAATGCAATTTAGTCCAAAATCATTTTGGCCTAAAATTTAGTTTTATTTACCGTAAATTATGTAGATTATAAGAATTTATAATTTTTGGTAATTTTTGAATTTTGGTATGAAATATACATAATTTATTGTACTTTATGATATGTATATTTTATGATTGATGAATGCTTAAATTTATGCATTTATTTGGATAAGAGCATGCAAATTTAGAATATTAAAATTAAGAACTATTGTTAAAAATATTTGTAGTTTATTTTATTATTAATTACATGTTTAGGAAAATTTTATCAAAATGGTCATAAACTGCCTAAGGAGATTGGGTTTTAAGTGGGACCGCTTGTGACCCTTCCAATCTTTCTTGGAAATTTTCCTGGTGTAATTTTTAGTTTAAATAAATTACTTAATATTGTCTGTACAATAGATTTAAGGAAATATAAATATTAAGTAAAATTTCTGAATTTCATATGTCTAAGTGATTAATATAATTTTTAATTTAGGGAGTAGCCACAACATCTTTAAATTAAGTGAGAATTATATTATGATTACATATAGTTTAAAGACATAAATTGTGATTAATCATATTGAATGTAATAAATTTTATCCCATAAGAATTTTTATTACATTTATATGATTAATTATGATAAAGTATCAAATTATTTTTCCTTAACTTACCCACAGGAATTAAAAAAAATATAATTCCATAGTTTTATCACTAAAATATATGAATCTACTATAGTAAACTATTTAGTCCGCAAATAGTATTTTATGTCTATTGATTCATATTTTAAGACATGTGTTATACTAATAAAATATAATATTAATATCAAATTTATGACATAAGTATGTATTGTGTACAGCTTTAGAACCTATAAATCTATCTGATATCAATGTACCTGAACTAAAAGGTGACAATTATAAAATATGGAAGGAAAAAATTCTTCTTTATTTAGGGTAGATGGCCATTGATTATGTTATCCGGAAAGACGAACTACCTGCAATAATTGATACCAGTACTTCAGCTGAAATTGCTCTTTATGAACGCTAGGAGCAATCCAATCGTCTCAGTGTCATATTCATTAAGACAAAGATTTTTGTTGGCATCCGTGGTTCTGTCGCTCAGCATGATAATGTTCGAGTTTTATTGAAGGCTATTGATGATCAATTTGAATAATCCGATAAGGCTTTAGCTAGCACCCTGATAATGAAGTTTTATTCCATGAGGCTCACTCATATCAATGGTGTGTGTGAACATATCATGAAAATGAGAGATATTGCTGCTCAACTTAAAACACTTGAGGTTGAAATGTCTGAATCCTTCCTAGTGCACTACATTTTAAACATTCTCCCTCAACCATATGGACCCTTCAAAATATCGCATAACACATATAAGGATAAATGATCTATTAATGAACTGATGACCATGTGTGTACAAGAGGAATGAAGGTTAATGATGGAATCGGGACAAAGTTCACAGAGTGCATATCTAGTTGTATAAGGAAGGAAGAAAAGGCAAGCCAAACAAAATGGAAAATATATAACACCAAAGATATATTCCCAAGTTGAAATTCAAAAGTAATCCAAATGTTTCTTTTGTAAGAAAAAGAGGCATATGAAGAAGAATTGTGTGAAATTTCAACAGTGGCTTTCTAAGAAAGGTATTCCAATCTCTTTTGTTTGTTATGAATCTAATATGGCTGAGGTTTATCATAACACATGGTGGATTGATTCTGGTTCTACAATCCATATTACCAATGTTTTGCAGGGCTTGTAAAACCTAAGGAAGCTAGTGGGAACTAAGCAATATATCTTTTCAAGAAATAAGATACGCTTGCCTGTGAAAACTATTGAGATATACAGTTTAGTTCTCAATAATGGTTTTGTAATGACATTGGACAAGACTTTTTATATTCCTAGTTTTTCTAGAAATTTATTTCAGTTTCAAAACTTGTTCCTTATGGACATTCTTTTATATTTTCAGATTCATTTATAAATATTTTTTTTATAAACCTGATCTTGTTGGAAATGGTATATTGTCTGATGGTCTTTTTCATATTAACTTACAAAATGATGCTTGTTATAATACAATGCATACATATACTGGCAATAAAAGATGTGTTATGAATGAGAATTCCTCTATGTTATGGCATCAGAGATTATGACATATCTCCATATAGAGAATTCAAAGATTAGTAAATAATAGAGTACTTAGTACTTTGGATTTAACTGATTTTGATACTTGTGTGGATTGTATTCAAGGTAAGCAAACCAACAAGTACAAGAAATGTGTCAAGAGGAGTTCTGACACATTAGAAATCATACATATTGATATATGTAGTTCTAACTTGGACTCGTATGGTCAGAAGTATTTTATCACCTTCATAGATGATTACTCACGATATATGTATCTCTACTTATTGAATACTAAGGATCAAGCATTAAATGCTTTTAAAATATTCAAAACTGAAGTAGAGAAACAATGTAATAAGCAAATAAAGATCATGAGATTTAATAGAGGTGATGAATATTATAGTAGATACACTGAGAATGGACAAGCACCTAGTCCATTTGTGAAGTTTCTTCAAGAACATGGGATTGTTACCCAATATAATATGCCTGGTTCTCCGAATTAAAATGGTATGGCTGAAAGAAGAAATCGGATATTATTAAACATAGTGCAGAGCATGCTAAGTTGCTTTAAACTTTCTAAGTCATTGTGGACTGAAGCTCTTAAGACAGCTGTGTATATATTAAACTGTGTTCCAACTAAGGCTGTTACAAAAACACCATTTAAGTTATGGAAAGGTTGGAAACCGAGTTTGCAACATATATGCATTTGGGGTTGTCCTTCAGAAATAAGAGTTTACAATTCACAAGAAAAGAAGTTAGATCCGATGACCATTAGTGGATATTTTATTGGATATTCAGAAATATCTAAAAGATACAAATTTTACTGTCCATCTCATCATATTAGGTTTGTGGAATCAAGAAATGCGAAATTTCTTGAGAATGACTTAATTAGTAGGAGGGATCAACTTCAAAATATAGTTTCTGAAGAAGATCATTCAAGACCTTTCACATCAGATAGTCAATTAATTGTCATTAACAACACCCCTCTAGTACAAACGAGTACTGATTATCCATTGGTTGGTATTCAACCAATAATGAATGACAATCAAACTCTACAAGCAGATGATATTCCAATAGCTCCAGTTGTTCAGGAATTACCTGAAAATATTGAACAACCAGTTGATCAACAACCCCCTCTGGAGATTGTTGATACAACATTAAGAAGATTTACTAAAATTAAAATATCATCTATACCTAGTTATTACATTGTGTATCTACAAGAGTCTGACTATAATGTTAGAGCCGAAAATGATCCTGATACGTTTTCACAAGCCATGCGTTATCAAGAATTTGACTTATGGTATAATGTTATGAAAGATGAGATGAATTCCATGTCTACAAACAAAGTTTGAGATCTTGTTGAGTTGCCTAAGGGGTTTAAAGCCGTCATGTGTAAATGGATCTTTAAGAATAAGAAAGATTCATTGGACAACATTGAGAGATACAAGGCCAGACTTGTTGCCAAAGGATTCATTCAAAAGAAAGGAATCGATTATACAGAGACTTTCTCTCATGTGTTTAAAAATGATTCTCTCCAAGTAATTATGACATTAGTAGCTCATTTTGATCTAGAGCTACATCAAATGGACGTGAAAACAGCATTTCTCAATGGAAATTTGGAAGAAGAGGTTTACATGAAACAACCTGAAGGATTCTCTTCCAAAGATGGTGAACATTTGGTTTATAAGCTTAAGAAATCTATATATGGATTGAAACAAGTCTCCCGTCAGTGGTATCTTAAATTTCATAATGTTATCTCTTCATTTGGTTTCGAAAAGAATATTATGGATCAGTCTATATCTGTTAGTGGGAGTAAAATTTGTTTCCTTATTCTGTATGTAAATGATATTTTACTTGCGACAGGTGAAATAATTCCTTTTTAAAAATTTTGATATGAAATATATGGGTGAGACATCTTATGTCATTGGCATAAAGATCCATAGAGATAGATATAAACGAATATTAGGTCTATCTCAGGAAACCTATATCAAAAAAATTTTAGAAAGATTGAGAATAAAATATTGTTCATCAAGTATAGCACCGATTATCAAGGGTGATATATTCAATTTGAACCAATGCCTTAGAAATGATTTTAAAAAGGAACAAATGAACAACATTCCATATGCTTCAGCTATTGGAAGTATGATATATGCTCAAGTCTGTACTAGAACTGACATTGCTTTCGCAGTTGAAATGTTGGGACGATATTAGAGTAACCCAAGTATGGACCACTAGAAAGCTGTAAAAAAAGTCTTGAGATATCTTCAAGGGACTAAGGATTACATGCTTATATACAGATGAACTGACAATTTGGAAGTAGTTGGCTACTCAGATTTTAACTTTGCTGGCTGTGATGATTTAAGAAAGTCAACTTCTGGATACATCTTTTATGCTAGCTGGCGAAGCCGTATCTTGAAGAAGCTCTAAGCAAACATTGATTGCTACTTCTACTATGGAGGTCGAGTTCGTTTCGTGTTTTGAGGCTACCTCACATAGAGTTTGGTTAAAAAGTTTCATGTCTAGGCTTAAAATTGTGGATTCTGTTTCTAGGCCATTGAGGATATATTGTCATAATTCAGCTGCTGTATTTTTTGTTAAGAATAATAAAAATGGTAGTCGAAGTAAACACATCGACATCAAACACTTAGCCAGAAAACGTGTTAAGAAAAATAAAGTAGTCATTAAACACGTTAGCATTGGATTAATGATAGCTGATCCTTTGACAAAAAGCATGCCACTTAAGGGTTTTAAGAATCATGTGGATCAAATGAGACTTAGTTCAATTATATAAATTATTGTATATGTGCGTATAATTTATTAATAAAACTCTATTTATATGATATTTTCTCTTTATGTGCGCGCATTTATTTGAGAAAAAAATCATTATGATTGGACCTAAAATAAATATGAGGTTTATTCATTAATTTAAGGTCATTAAGTAGGATCAAGAATAAACATAGGGTTTATTCATTAAGTTACCACATATGGATAGACCGATAAGAAACATAATATATTATAATACATAGAAGAAAAGTTGTTAATTTTGATAACCTATCACCATGATTTATATATTTTTTTCTTAAATATTATAATTTAGGAAATTTATAGACCAAGTGGAAGAATGTTGATGGTTATAGAAACCACTCATAAGTGGTCCATAACTTCCCCTAGTTCCATGAAAACGTCCCACACGTTTTGGCAACTCCTAGTAATGGTCATTAACGTTGGTAACTTTTAAAAACTGCAGCAAACTTCCCAAAAACGATTTTTGATGAAAAAACTTATAAATAGAAAGTCTATTATTGGTGAAGCCCCCTAAACTTGTTATTCTCTTTAAAACCCATCAGTGAAAATTAAGAAAGTTTGTAAAATTTTTCTACTAACGTCAAGATTACAAGAAAACATCAATAGTAAGAAGTAAATTCTTTAAACTTCTGCATTTAAGTTTTAAAACTTTAAAGTATGATTTATATTTCCATACTTACAATTTTGTCATATTATATAGTATATCTATTGTGATTTATTAAAATAAAATTCCAATTTGATAATCTCTTTGTGATCACAATGAATAAATTAATTACTTTAACCTAAAATCAGAGCTTAACATCACGTAAATATCACCTTATAAAATGAAAAGCTTATAGTAACTCATTAGGCTTTGTAGTCTCATTTAAATTTTCTTATTTGCTTCAAAATTTAGTTTGTGGTGACTGCTTTTTTGTGTTAGACAGCTTGCTTATCTAGAAAGAACACGATTGCGAGTTTGAGCGAAAACACGAGTGAAAACACTAGTGCGAACTTGAGGGAGAACACGGGCCTTGGTGTCGGGGAAGAACTTGACTCCTGGCAGCTCTGTGACATTTCCATCACTGTCAATGCCGATGGGGTAGCTGAGCAAGTGACCAGGCAAGTCATGCTCTAGTGAGTCACTGGAATATAGCTCCCAATACTTGTCAGCAATCCGGTTGACCTCCTGAACACATTCAACACTTTCTGGGTGAAGGAAGGTGTCATCGAGCTTGCGCAAGTGCTCGTACCACAATGACATACGAAAGCCATGGATCTGGCCACGTGCAGACACCGTTGATGACAAATGATATGGTTGGAAGCCTCCCATGGCTATCTCAGAGTCCCTGGCACCATCCATGGATCGCTGGTTGATGTTGGCAGATCCAATAATAATGTATTCATCGTCAACTGCAAAGGCAAGGGTTGTTAACAATATGACATACAATTATAAGAACGAGGCAAGAGAGAAACATATTTTGAATTAAAAAGACTTTCTTATTTTTAAAGTGTAACTAGATAAGAAAAAGAGTGAATTCTCTGTATTTATCTATCAGCTAATTTAAAAAGAAAAATAATCCAAAAACTAATCTACTTCTAAGGAAATGACTTACCGATCATCATCTTGGCATGAACATAGATCATGAAGCGTCTAGCTTCCTGGGCTCTAATGTAGTCTGAATCAGGTTCTGGCCTTTCTGAAGGTTCATATTCTCCACTCCTCTTCACCTCCCGGTTGCCTAGGCAGAAGAATGTCAAATAGTTGCGGGGATCCTCCTCAATACCCTTGGCTCTGAGAGCCTGAACAACATCCTTATACATCATGTCCATTGTCCTTCTTTGCAAATCTAATATGTCCTGAACCAAACCAGAGTCTGGGATCCCCTCAGGCCACATTGGCACAACAACATAGACAGTGAATCTCTTCCCAGCCTCAATATTACTAACAATCTTAAGTGAGAGCTCCTTTGGAATTAGATGCAAGGCATTAATTTCCTCGGGCTTAATGTCATCAGCACTCCAAGCAAATGAGCTTCCAAGAAAATACTGACTTTCAATGTAGATATAATTCTTTGCACGCCGAATAGCATGAATATAAGCATCCTGAATGCTTCGGTCGATGATATTATTCTTTCCACTGACAAGCCCAGCTCTGGCTGCCACTTCAGGTGTCTTTGGAAAGCCAAAAGCAGACCTATAATCAATGGATCTAAACAGCTGCACATTCCAAGTATCATGATCATCTGAGAACATAACTGGAGATGGAGAAATCATGATGTTTCCAAGTTCTTTCAGACGCACAAGTACATCGATCCCACCCTGCTTCTTCCATCTCTGCTCAAAATTAAATAACACATCCCAAGCAATGGGACCTTCAAGGCGGGAGTGAATGTCATGCCAAGGTTCCCTTGGACCACCTTTCGTAATTGCAGCATCAGCGAAGTTTGGCTGGTGGAAATCATCATGGTGTGCTGTGTTTAATGTCCTGAAAAGAGAATGGTTGGGAGTATCATATCTCCCATCACAAAGATCAATACCTCCAACAAAACTCACAATTCTCCTCTTTTCTGCATCTCCATTGGGCATCGGACTGTCCACAACCAGAGTCTTCTGGTGATGAGTGAACATGATGGAGATTTGCATATTCTGAATAATGCTACTCCCATCATTAGGATTACGGGGGCATAAGACGCAATGGACATCAGTACCATTAAAGTATTTTGCAGTTTCTTCATCATGAGTAGCCATCAGGCCCTTGTTCTTAAGTAAAGGAACAGAGGTTCTATCCTTCCAAAGGAGCATACAAACCCTAACACCTTCAGTTGCCTTCTTCTTCAGCAGTTCTCCGAGCATGATGTCTCCTCCAGGCTTTGGCCTTCTCGAGTCCCTTATCAAGGAAATTTTAGTATACACAGACCAGCCAGCGATGTAAATCAGATGTTTTGCATTGGTGATTGCATTAAAAACATCTTCCCAACATCTGTGGGCCTCATAATATTTGCCTCCAGCAAGAGGAATTATAGGAGCAAATTCATCTGGGACATGAGCATCTTGGTAAAGAGAAACTTTACATTTTTCTCTCTGCGGGAAAAATGTAAATGGTACACCGGGATATTTAGCACTGCTGATGCCCTGAGACCAATTAGGGTCTTTTGTTACTTCTAAATATTTAAGCTTCACATGAATCTTTGAGCCCGACTTTAAACGATTTTTATATTCATCTAAGATCTCAATCCATTTATCAACTTCTTCCCCGCATAAAATATCTTCAACAGGTACAGAAGCCCTCCCAATTAAAGTTGGTTTATCATCCTTGATAGTGAAAATGATATTTGAAGCCATATGGGCACAATATATGCGAAAAGACTCGTACCACCTAGGATTAGAAGCCTCATTTTCCGACATTCTGGTCCTGCCAACTCTAGTCTTTTCTAGATCAATAGTTGCATAGAGTTTCCCAACCCCAAGATTCCAAGGCTAAAAAAAATATAAAAAATTATCAATTAGAAACTGAAGGCAAGTAAATGAGATTACATTGACAATTTAGAACATGAGCAAAGATTGCATCCTAAAGTACAATCAAGCCCACGATGGTTGGGAAATTCTAGCCCATTATGGGGCAACAAATTCTAGATTAAGTTATGGTAAAAAATTCAAGCCCACAATCTTGCAAGAAGTTCTAGTCAATGTTGGTGTGAGAAATTCAAGCCCATGAAAAAGAAATTAGTTTCAGAAACTTCCTGTTTGAAAACGGAGATATATCTTCAGTTCATATTTAAAAGCAAAGAGGAATACACAAAATCAGTCATGTAGAACTTATTCATCTGATAAGATCTAAAGGTGGTACGAATGGTTTGAGAACAACTGAAACCAAAAGTATTCTAAGACAATATGCAAACTTTTTCATAACCATTTATGAAAGTGGCCTGCTATAATTTTAATATATAAGAGAACAATGAAAACAACAAAGAAGTCCATAATTGAAGGCATTCCCCTAGGGCAAAACTCTCACTAGTTATTCACATATAGATATATCTGAGGTTTTATATCCGCACAAAGTCCAAGAAAAAGGCAAGAAATCACAGATAATACAAATATAAAGATTAAAAAGCTAAGGATGTAAAATGCTCTTCACGAAAGAGAAAAAGTCAGCGAAGGACAAAATCTGGCCACAAAACTCAAGAACAAGAAAAGAAATCCAGTTTCCATGTTTAAAATAATTGACCAAAGAGGTTGGCTTGATATTTAGACACTAATTGGAGCAAATTTTTGGAATTAAACTGTCCCGGGAGTGATCAACTACAAAGAAACAGGCAGAAGTAGTTACTACTCGGGATTGAGTTTAATCATTGATCAAATCAACTGGGTGAGAATTGTAAGATGTGCCAATCCCAACCAACATATATTCAGATAGTGAAATGATATCAACACTTCAAAATGATTATTTTCCAAACAGAACCATAGCAGGATAAACTTCAAACAAGCTTCTTTTTTTTTTTTTTCATTTGCTCCAGAATTAACAAACATGTCAGATCCAATACAAGCTCTTTTGTAAATTTAGCTCAAGGCAGGGTAGACATAATAAGTTCAAAAAATACTTGAGAGCTGACCAATGAAATCAGCTTTAGATCGGACCAATTAGGGAATTAACGATGCTATACCATGCTGTCATACAAATTTTCACAATTGCTGCCACACAGAGCAGTATGCAATCATTCAATAGCACGATATCACTTCATTAACTCGTTTAGTTCACTCAAATTTCATTTTATTTTTTCCAGTTGATCACTACACACAAACAAGAATTCACCCATCAGTCAAATTATCTACTGTAACAAATCAAGATCTTAAAAAAACGCAGATCACCCAAAAAAAAAAAAAACGATTTCAATCAATCAAAAAGAGAAACTATAAGATCAAATGATATACGTTACAGAAAAAGCGGCCTCCACCCCCATTTTCAAGCTTGTCCACTTCATATATCTTAACAAGTAAAGTCCCGTGTAGTAAAAACTGCGCCATTTTTCAGCTGTAACAATCACCGAAATGCAAAATTCAATATTTACAAAAAGAATTAAATCACAGTTACTAAAAAATTAAAATTTATAAAAACAAAGAAAGTAAAAAACTAAACCCAGATAGGAAACTTAAATAGATGATAATTAAACAGAATGCAATACCAGATTATCAAAACAGAGATAACAGATTCAAAATATATGTATATAATAAAAAATAAAAAAAAAAGGAAAGAAGAAGTACACTAACTCGAAGTGACGAAGATGTCAGAAAATCTCAGATGGTCTGGGAAGAGAGAAACACAGTTAACTTTTAATTTAGTATTTTAATTTTTTAGCAAGCAAGCAAAAGCGCGCGTAAACCACCCCAAACACATTTCCGTCAAGACGCCGCAATAGTAAAGGATGACTAAGCAGATGAGTTGGGCCATTCCTTTTTATCTGCGTGGCGGAAAAAGAAGATTGCATACAAGGAGCGGTGGTCATTGATGATTGATCAAACGGTGGAGGTAAGAGAAGTATATGGTAAGTAAAAGGATAAATTTGTAATTATGACACGACCCATACCTGGTTCCTGGCTTTTCCAGCTCTCTGGTTGTTTCTAGTTTCCAACTTCGTGGAAATATCGAATGCTTATTTTGACTCTTAGCTAAGAATCTAAAGCACAAAACGACTGGGGTCCACAACCAGTTGTCAAAGGATCAAATCAAGACCATGATAATGTTAACGCCGGTCCATGTATAGGCTCGACAGTTATTTCTATATTTATTTACGAATTAAAAATATCCTATTAAATTATATTTTATATTACGAAATAACATTATAATAATAAAATTATATTTATTTGAACTTAAAAGTAAGAATAAAAATTTTCATACATTCGTATTTTATTAAAAATTTAAATAATAAGTTGAATAAATAATTGTTAAAAAATAAAAATCATAATTTTAATGCATTGATTATGCAATTCTTTGTATAAAGAGTTGATCAAATTTTATTTATTTTTTCTATTTTGTATATATCAAAAATTACCGATCTAAATTTTAATAAAAATTTCAACGAGCGAAGAAAAAAAATTATATACACATAATACTTTTTTATTTAACCATAAGTGTGTATTATATTAATACACGCAAAAAAAATTGAACTACTTTACTTGATATTAAAAGACTAGCTAACTAATTGGACATTGAACACATTACATTGAAGTTATCATTAAAATTTTAAATGTTAACATTTTAATAAAATTTCCAATATTGGATCCGAATTTATTGTAAGAGCCAAATGTGAAATGATTAGAGTTTCAATTAAAGCAAGCTTGATTAATTATGACCAAGTACTCGAAACTTTATACATTGAAAATTAAATATTGAACTCAAATAATGAAGCACGAATTTGATTAATTAATATCACATTGTCTTTCAATTAATGGTAAATATGTGCTAATGATGTTGTTTATATTATCATTAATATGATAATTATGCATCACACATAGTTTAAGTTAAACATGTTTCCATGATTTGCGATCCTTACTATAAATAAATCATGCCACGTGGGTTTAAGAAACTCTCAAACTTGTAAAAGTTACTCAAAGATTCATTAAAGTTTATAACTATACGAATGTTTATATGTGGTGGGGATTCATTAATATAAAGTATTAACGATTCACTAATATAAAGACAAATTGAATAATGTAGAGAATGATTTACAAGTCGATGACTTGATGTTCCACTGATGAAAAGTACTTGACATTTGTACAACTCTAGCTATTTTACTCTTCCTACAGAGATTTCGCGCAATGGGGTTTTTTTTAATTAAATATATTAACTTTCGTACTAAAATAATGTTATTTAATAATAATTTATAATATTATTAAATATAAATCAAGAGATTAAATTTTTACCTTAATTTTTTATCATCAATTTTATCCATAATTTCTGAAATTATAAATTTCTATTTTTATTCATAATTTCTGAAATTATAAATTTATCTTAAAAGTTTAAGAACTTAATAATTAAGTCATAAAACTTAATTCTACGTCACTTATAATTAATTTATCAATACTTTAAAGTGTGCGAGTTGCTAATTAAAATAGTTATAAACTTCTTAACTTTTAATAAATTAATATAATTAATTTATCATCAATTAACTCTTAAATTAAGAAATTATTTTTCACATATCAAGAGTGATATCTAACAATGTATTATGACCATCAATTAAGAAAAAAAATACTAATTTTAGTGAAACTTATTCCGTATAAGATTACTGTATAATTCAATTATTTCACCTCATATATATCTCACCAAATATTCTATATTATGAAAAATATCTACCTTATTAAATTGTGTTTATTGAAATTTTTTGACATAACCTGATGATATAATTTTAGAACTTTATTTATCCAATCATTACCTTATGTGCAATTTCATTATAGATAACAAATGTGATGATATAATTTTAAAACTCGCTATAGCCATGAGTTTATATTATTTATGTCAAAATTGAGCATTTCAGGATATTGATTCTATGTTATTCAGAGCATAATTTTTTATTAATTCTTCGTAACCTACATGTACTTTCATATTATCCAATCATTATCCTATATGCAATTTCGCTATAAACAACAAAAGTGTAATGTCAAAGTATATATGATTCACATATAAATTACCATGAAGATCTCAAATTTAAGGATCAATCATGTTATTGTAATTTAGAAAAATCTCATAAACAAGTGAATAACATTTCATATGAGTTATCAAGTGTGTTGGTTCGATATAATTGTTTTCTATCAAGCATCTGTATGTTAAATTAATTGAATATCTTCAGTAATAATTTATAAAATCAACTACCTTCAATCTCCAAGAAAATAGACATAATATATGCCGATTTAAACTGTTTATAACAATAACCTAGTGTTGATAATTATATGTTTGATAATATTTAAAAATGATGAGATTTTATAAATTAAACTTAACTTAATTTTTCTGATTGTCATTTTAAGAATTTTATATTATAAGTAGTTAATATTTATTATAGATAAAATTTATAAATAAACTGCCAATTTTATTAATCAATATAATAATATATAAGTGTCATTTGTTCATATTAGATATAGGATTTATAACAAACACATGCATGTGATGATATGTTGTAGTAAGGAATATTAACTTTCTTTCCTATTTGAGTTTTGATTTGGATAAAAATCATGCTAGGAATGTTTCACAACTCAGCAACAAAATTTAGAAGTGATAAAAAGAGAATTAAAAATCTTGAAGTGATAAGGTTAAAAAGAGTTTGAGTGATTAGAAGATTTAGTGTCATCAAATTCAAACCAACAGATAGTTCAACAAGATGATAAATTCTGGCATGAGCTATAATGCATTAATTAAATCAAATTTAAGTTCAAGTGTGTTGATTGAATAAGTTTAAGCAATAAAGCATCTACTACTACAAGTTGTTAGTATTATTTTTATTTAAATAGCAATTAATGTGTAACAAGTGATACGAGTTATGATCATCAATCAATAAAGTGATACAAAGTTTGTTTCGTCCATTCTAGAATTATTTATTTTTTTACATATTTTCCTTTAATTCTAGTAGATAATTTTGGGAATTTAAATTATATTTTCTAAAAGTTTCCATTACACTCATAAAACAAATTTTTATGTAATTATTTTTTTATTTATAAAAATTAAAGTTATAAATTGTATATATTTTATTTCGTAAAAATATAAAACATGTCACCATGATATACAATAGTACTTTTAATTATATAAAAGTATTTATACATTTACATATATATAATTCAACAATCTTAAATTAAATAATTTTTTAGAATACGTGTTATTACTAGGGGTGTGCAAAATCGATTTCAGTTTTACTCGAAATTGGAATGTACCCTAAATAATTTAGTTTCTAATTTTTACAATTGCAACCTACCATTTTTAGCATGGTACATTTTTTCGATTCTGGTTCGAAAACATGATACCTTATTTTTCAATTATCTCAATTTCTTTAAATTTTAACTTCATAAAAAAAAAATCTTAAAAAAATAAAATTAATGAAATTAAATTATAAAAGTATTGTATACATAATGAAAAATTAAATGAACGAAATAGAAGAGAAATAAGTTATTAAAGTAATTGATATACGATAAATTATTGAAAAAATATTGTATTATTACTCGAGTTAATATTACACATCACTAAAAAGATAAATTTAATTTTTTATAATGACACAATTATATATCTAATAATATTATACCATACATATATTTATTTATTATAATTGTTAACTTGTTTGATAATTTTAAAATAAATATATACACATCGTGATTTTATTAAATTATTATACAAATAACATGATAAATTAAGTTAAATAAAATATTATAAACACATTAATTAATTTTTTCTATATAACTTAACAAATAAAGAGTGCTTTCTTTAATAAATTATGTAATTTTATATATGTAATTTAATAATTAAGAAATTGTATTTGAATATGAGGCGGAGTTTAATTTATTTGACTTAAAAAATAAATTTTTAAAATTTTTAAATTGAATAATTATTCAACTTGGTTCGACAATCTTTTGAATCGGAGCTTACCATAAAAAATTGGTTCTTAATTTCTTGAAACTAAAACCTACCATAAATGAATCAGTTTTGGTTCGGAACCGATTTTTTCTATTCAGTTCTTAACGGTTTTAGATCAAATTGAAACCGTTGCACACCCTAGTTATCACATAACTTGTAATTAGAATTTAGTACTAATTAAACATTCTTAACTCAAATATTAAATAAATAATTAAGACAAAAATTATTTTAAACTCTCAAAAAGGCACCGTGATGTCAGTTTATATTACATGAAACCATTCTCGTCTTAGCTCAAATCAAATAGTAATTATATTTAGTTAATGTTTTACAAAGTTACTTGCAAAGGCCTTATCGCATAGTTGTCCAACCAATTCTTTAATCGGCCCAAATTAGTTAGAGGTGGACTAAACCTAAAAGGTATTATAGCCCATTTGAATAGAGTTAGGCAAAATTTAATTCGGTTGGGTTTTAGGTCGAATTGAAAATCGAACTTAATATTTTAGTTTTTTAAAATGAAATCATAGCGAACCAAAGCCAGTATAAAATCAAACAGATAAATTTTTAGATTTTAATTTAGAATAAAAAATAATATATTTTGTCTAAATATTTAAGGGCGTGTTTGATATAGTATGCGAACATAATTGTACATTCTTGAAAGCGAAAAATGTAAGAAATAGTACATTAAAATAAAATTTATCCAAAAATAAATTTTGGATAAAATTCTTTGAGTTACTACAAAATTAAAAAATGATAAAAAGTTATTTTTTGGGTTTTTGATCTTAATAGTTCAAAAATATCTCACATTTATATTTATAGCCCAACTCCCAAATGTGTTATATTTGGGGCCAATTATCTGTTTTCGAACAAAAATATTATTATTTGTTAGTTATTTGTTAAACTCAAAATTTTGAAATTAAAATTTTTTTATTTAATTATAATTTTTATGTGGATTTTGAAAAATAGTTAAAAATCAATTTATGGGTGATTCGGTGTCAATTTATTTGTTTTGATTATGATTTTTTGTCTGAATTTTGAGATTTAGAAGTAGAATCGTGAAAAAAAAAAAGATGAATAATATTTTCCCTTAATGAATATTGTATTCCCTCAATGAAATTTATATTCCCTTAACAAAATTTTATTTTCTCTCGATGAAATTCATATTCTCTCTATGAAATTTTATTTTTCCTCGATTGAAATTCATTTTACATCAATAAAAGATAAAATTCATCAAAAAAAAATGAATATTCTATTCTCTCAATGAAATTTATTTTTCTTGTTTGAATAACATACTTTTGGTTTTAAATATAAAAAAATCTGTTCAAAGACTAAAAGTATAATTGAGTCCAAAAATTAAGCTACGCCAATTAAAAATCTTTATTTTTTTTCTTGTTTTTCATCAAAATAAATTTTCCTCAAATTGTTATTAATTAATTGATATGAAAAATGATACATGTTTTCTTCATAAGTTTTTAAAGTAATAATGAGTCATGCTTTTTTAAAAGTTTAGCTAATAAAAGAGATTCTAGTTACTAGTCGTGAGATATAATAATAATAATAATAATTCTTAGATTAATGAAAAAAAAGGTTCAATTAAAAAATAAATACATATTGCACTTGCCACAATTTTATCATAATAGAATTAATAAATGACAACATTTTTAATATAACATTTTGTATTAGTCTATTTGAAATAATAATTTGGAGTATTAATTACTACTAAACTTTTAATGCATTCTGTTCTTGAAAACATATTCAATCAAATAAGTATTCTTATTTTTATTAATTTTAAATATTATATCAAATATTTTTTTCTCACTTTTAAAATTTAAAAATAGTTTTTAAATGCTATATCAAGCATATTGCATATCAAATAGTCCTTTAAAATAATATAATTATTTTTAAATAATTAACACATGTATATATACATAAAATGTTATAACTTTATCATTTTGGTACGATTTTTAAATTTAATAATTTAAATAAAAAATTGAACCTAAAAAATTCAGTTTATAATTTATATAATGGATCTAGACCATCTAAGATATATGTATATTAGTTTTAAAAAGCAAATATATAATTTTATGTTTTTATTTCTTTATTAAAAATAAAATTTAAATTATTAATATATAATTTAGTAACTTTTACCAATTTTTATTTTGAAAAATAAAAGATAGTTTGAAAAGTATATAGAACATCCAAACTTTGATTGACTTTTATACGTAACGGTCATCTCATCAAACGGTAATCAGCAAATACAATTAATTGATAAGGTGATACGTGATGCACCGAATATGTTCTCTAGTTCCACGACACTTTGAATAATTGTCTGCATTTGTACGGATTACTTTTCTGTTCTCCATTCCCAATGCTGGCACGCATTCTCAAATATTCTCAATTTTGTCTTAAAGCAATAATCTACCACGCGCGTTGAGGCCTTGCAACTCACGGGGATAACGGACATCCCATGTTTTGCCTACTCATGGCCAATATTTTTGTTGTTGACAATTTATTTTAAAAATACGGGGAGAAAACTATAAATTTAAAAAGTGTATTTAATAATAAATATTTTATGGTAAATAAATAATATTTAATAATAAGTATTTCATTATAAATAAATAATATTTAATAATAAGTATTTCATTATAAATAAATAATATTTAATTATAAATATGTTATATTTATTGTATATTATGATATATTTATGATAAGTACAACATATTTAACAATGTCAAAAAATAATTATAATTAATTTTTATTAAAAATTAATAATAATGAAAATAAATCAATACAAAAAGACAACATCGAAAGCTTGCTAATATTGTATTTAACAAGAATAAGAAGACATAAAAAAATGGAATTGATTTTTTTTCTTTCTTTTAATACATTTGAGAAAATGAGAATGTTAGGAAAAATGAAATAGTTAGATTTTAGGGTTTTTTTCTTTTTATTTTGTAATACACCAAATTTTGATTTTATTAACTTAATTGAGCTATAAATACATTATTTATTCTTCGTTTTTTATCAAATTTTAAAAATTTTGTAGGAGTAAATTCACAAATTTGTCAACTAATACATTATTTTATATTAGTATTATTATAATTGGAAGAGTAAAATGAGGTTATTATTATATTTTTTATTTTTATTTACTTCGTTAATTATATATATATATATATATATTTTATGCATGAGATCATATCATACTATGTCTATTTTATATGGATAAGTTATTTATTTTAGATTATAATAATAAAAGATGTGCTCTCATGCACAAATTGAAATTATATAGTAAGATCAAATTTATATCTAACTTGCTATATTTATCTCGATTTGCTATTATTTTATATGGTATATTATTTTGGTTTAATATCAAATTTGTCCATATAATTTAGAGAAGTTACATTTGAATTTACAAATTTATTACTTATACCTAAGTCGTCAAAAATTTCATTAATAATTTATTAATCAAGGACGCTCCCGTAATAATTTTGAACTATCCTTGATTAAATGGAAAACAAAAATTCTTCAAATTTAAAATTATATCAAACAAGTCTCTCATAATTTAACAAATAATTTTTTTAATTCATTTTTGAAAGTGTTACATTAACGAAATTACGATAAATTTAATACATAAAATGATAAAAGAAAAAAGGTTTGGATTTTAGATCTATACAAAGAAAAACAAATAAATTATATTTTGACTTTATTAAACTAAGGTTCCCTTTGTGATGTAATTAGGGATAAAAGAGTCATCCTCACTTTATCTATTGTTTTGTAATAACAAAATTAAATATTTAGGATTTTAGTTCATATTTTCAAAACTTCTTGTATTTCGATGTAATTAAGATAAATATATGGACTTTAATGTAACTTACCTAAATTAAATAAGAAAAAAAAAGAAAGTGAATGAGCACACGCGTTAGAAGGGAGAGTGGGGGAAGGCAAACTAAGTGCCGACACGTAGGTCAGCGTCACCGTTCAATCTCAAATTGCACGCATCCCCATTCAGATCTGATCTAAACAATATATAAACAATATAAAATAATCATTCGATTTCCTTCACAACATTAACAATTCGTTGACGCCATTGCGGGAAAGCTCAATCAGAGCAGAGACCAAGTCGATCCCTTCTCGTCTCGTCGTGAAACATAATGGAGAAAGCCATCAATAGACAGCGAGTATTTGCTTGAACATCTCCGTCCTTCCAATAGTTCTTCTCACAACTACGAATCCGCTCTCTCTGTAAGTTTTCCCCCATACATGAATTGAAAATTTTGTTAGCATGATTAGATTAAACTTGTAATTAATTTTTCTTAATTAGCTGTTGTTTGGTTGGTAATTGGAAACGATTTTCAAAAACGAAAATATAATTTAAATTTTTCTGCAGTGCGATGTCGTATTTTTGTTTTTAGAGTTTAACTAGGGTAGGGTTTCGGATCGTATCCGATGATTGTATTCGCAAGTTAGAAAACTGATAATTGAACTGGAATTTTGGATCACATTAGAATAGTTTATGATTATTCGTTAACTTTTGGGTGCAGGCATCAGTATGTGCAGCTGGAGATAGCGCTTCGTATCATAGGACCTCCGCTTATGGTGATGATGTGGTGATAGTCGCGTGAGTAAATTGGTGATCTGTAAATTATATTATCAAAAATCGATTGGTTTGGAATCTTATTTATTTATTTTTAAATTAGAGTTTTTGGGTTTCAGAGCTTATCGGACTGCACTTTGCAAGTCAAAAAGCGTGGTGGTTTCAAGGACACTCACCCTGATGATCTGCTTGCATCCGTTTCGACGGTATGTATTGTTAATTGCCCTGTCTTTTTTCTACTACTTTAGGGTTACTTCTCTGTGCTGGTATGGCCTGCAAAAAAATTTTAAAAATAATTTTATTTTATAATTATTTTATTTTTATTTTTAGGATTAATATTAAATTAATTTTACTAAACTGATAAATTTTATAAAATTTAGATAATTTTACTCTAACACTACCGTTTAACCTACCAACCTTAAAACTTTAACTATAATACTAGTGTTATTTTTTTATTATTTTAAATTTATATAATAAATAATTAAATTAAATTTATTTATAATAAAATTTATAAAAAATTATAAATATAAATATATATATAAAAAAATAAAATTTATCACTTATTATTTATATTTAAAAAATTAAAAATTAAAAAAAATTAAAATTTTATATTTTTATATAAGTATTAAATTTTATTTATTTTTATTTTTTGTATCTTTAAAAACAAAATTGATTTAAGGTCAATTTTATTAAAAGATAAAAAAAAAATCCAAATGTACGAGCGGGACCTATTTCAATATATATATATATTTTTAAATATATAAAAAAAAAATAAATAAATTTTTGAAAATTTCCTGAGCCAGTATAGATACCAAAAGACTAGTCACAATTTACGGTTCTCAAGCAATAGACGCAAATTCATAAGTTTTAAATTCATTAGTCTTACACCAGCCAGTACCAAAATCACACAACATTCCCATCTATGTAAAATCTTTATATGAACAGCACACTGCCTGCAACACCCACTTTTTCTAAAGATTTCCTATATAGTTATGTATAGATAATGAGTTATATTTTTATAAGGGTAAATGTATAATATAGGTAATAATAAAATGTTTTAATAAAAAGTTATAACTTTTAAGTAAAATAGAAAAACAAAACAAAGTTAGGGGTCGAATTAAAATTTTTTAATTAGTACAAATTAATCCTAAGTTGTGTTTAGGGAATTGTCGCCGACTTTGGGATGAAAAAAAAAAAGAAAAGAAAAGAAAGAAGAAGAAAGAATGAGAAGAAGAAAATGATAAAAATTTGTTCAAGATCATTAAGTGGTAAGTCTATTAAAGTTTTTTTGAAAGAATTACAATAAACAAATGAATGTGTTTAATCGTGTTTTTAAGAATATTTTTCAATTATATATTATTATGAGAATACTTATATTCACATTATTATGTATTATTGTGATTGTTCATGATTATGTGTTATTGTAATTGTTGATGATTATATGTTATTGTGATTACTTTTAAGTCACTTGTATTAGCATTAATGAACATATACAGTGTGTTTAAAGTGATAATAAAATAATTTTATAAGAAAAGTATTCATGAAAGATAAGATTTGTGTATTAGGATATTTAACTTCATTATTTGCTTAATAAGTAATTACAAGTTTATAAGAATATATATGTGTGGTCATTTCTTCAAGTTTGATATATTGATAAGTGTTGTTAAGTATTTCCTATAATTGAGAGAGATCTTTGAGGGTATCTTGAGTATAGTTTATCTTCACATTTGTGTCTTGTGAAGTCTTCAATTTTGAATTAAAAATTAGAAATTGGATTTTGACGTTGCAAATTAAAATTTGGAATGGAAATGGAACGCCGATGCAATTTGCAATGTTACAATTATTTTTTTAATTTTTATTTTTTTTTCATTTTACCTATAAATAAACATTCATTTTTATCTCTAAATTATTTCTTTTCCTTACTCAATCCCTCTCAACTTAATTTCTTTCAATTCAATTTTTTTCATCTCAACTCAATTATTTTCATAATCAATTAATTTTAGTTGAAGTAAATTATAAACATTGTAAATTTTGACAATCTAAAATTAACAATTGTATTAATATATTTAATTTCTTATTTATTTTATTTATTAACTTTAAAATTTTAATTAATATTTAATTTAACTATTTTAGTTAGTATTTAGTTTAATTAATAAATTACAAATGTTGATTAGTATTTAGTTTTGTTATTAACTTTTAAATTTTTATTACTATTTAATTAATTTTAAAATTTTAGTTAGAACTTAGAAAATAATTTAGTTATTTTTGTTAGTATTTGCTTTAGTTAATAATTTTAAAATTATTGAGATTAATAATTTAATTTTGTTATTAATATAAAAAATAAGAGATTAATTATAAAATTTTAGTTGTTAATTACTAAATTTTGTAGTATTTAATTTATTTATTAACTTTAAAATTTTTGTTGTATTTAATTTAGCTATTTTAGTTAGTATTTAGTTTAATTAATAAATTACAAATTTTGATTAGTATTTATTATATTATTAATTTATAAAATTTTATCACTATTTAATTAATTGTAAAATTTTAGTTGTTAATTAGTAAATTTTATTTTTTATTAATTTAATTTTGTTAGTTATTTTAAATTTTGCTAGTTGTTTACTTGTTTATTATCGTTGTTAGTTGTTATTTGTTAATTTTAAATAAATTTTATTAATTATTAATTAATTATTATTATTAGTTATTTTTATTGTTATTTATTTTACTTTATTTTAATTAAAATTATTCATATTTAAATTTTATTAGTTATTGAATTTAATTATTTTTGTATTAAGAAGTTAGAATTTAATTTAATTTTTGTATTAAGAAGTTAGAATTGCATTTAATTTTGTATTAAGAAGTTAGAATTAGATTTGATTTTTGCATTAAAAAATTAGAGTTGATAATATACAAATTTAATTAAAATTAATTGTTAAATAATTAAATCAAAATAGCACATCATTCGTCACAAGGGTAACACAAATTTTTTATGACATAAATGAATCAATACCTTTATTGGAACAATATTAAAATATTTCATAATTATAACCTTATAGTACAACAAACCCAGCAAAATGTATAATAGCTGGTAGTAGCCAAAGTAACTAATCTAAGTCTGACATATGGTAAATTTTTTAAAAAATATTGAGCTTGGTAAAGTAAGATGTAAATTTTGTGGTGCAATGTATATATACAAAAAAGGAGATGGGTTAGACACTTTTAAAAGACAAATAGACAAAAAACATTCAAGGTACATAAAAAATTTGCAAATGTATGACACAAATCAAAAAAATTGGTGGGGTATTAAGTGGTAATTTTCACTTTGACCCTACCTTGTCGAGAGACGCAGTTTGTTAATGGTTGATCGTAGATGATCAACCATTTACATAAAATGAATCCTCACATTTCATTGAAAAGATATAACAACATCAATCTGCCTTTAGGAAAATACCTAAGATAACACTATGAATGCATATACCTAAAAATTTTGATAAAATGAGACAAACTTTAATTGTCATTCTCAAATCAAATAACTGTACTTTTTCATTGACATCTAACAATTGAAATAGTATCAATGATTTGTATTATATTTGTGTTACTTGCTATTAGATTGACGAAAAGTGACAATTAAATAACATAATTATAGGATTTAAACCTTTTGAATTTTCACACAATGCAAGGGTTATTGTGAAAAGTTATTAAGAGTATAATACGAGAGTTTAAGATTGTAGATAAAATTCTTTGCATTTTATTCAATAATACATCGAATAACACAGCTGCGATACCTCTTCTTAAATATGCACTGAACACATACTTAAAATGAATTTTTTTTATAATAGGTGTGCTTTTCATAAATTGAACTTATGTGTGTAAGATAGTTATCAAATGATGAAGTTAATAATTGATGCAATCAGGAGTTTTGTGCTTTATTTAAAATTGACTCAAGTTAGAGTTTAAGCATTTAAGAAGTCATGTCGTCAACATGGATTGAGGCCTAAAAAATTAACTCTAGACATGCCAACGAGGTGGAACTCTATTTATGAAATGCTCAAAAATGTTTTATGTGACAGAATTCCAATAATGAAATTTTTGAATATGAAAATGAGCGGTTATGAATTAACCGATAATTATTTTCAAATTGTAAAAATTATCTTACAGCTTTTATCAGTAATGAAAAAAGTCATAAAATTTTTGTCTGGAAATATTATCCAACAACGCATCACATAATTCTTATATTATTTAGCGTTGCATATATTTTTAAATAATACATGGAATATCTGACATTCGTCGTAATAATGTTAGTTATAGTAGAAAAATTTAGAAAGTATTGCGATGACATGTTTTTTTTAATATTACATTGCACTATGTCTAGACCCTAAGATGAGAGTTTTTGGTTGTGAAATTCTTATAGAATAATTTTACAAATTGTTAGATCTAAATGATTTCGAACATTTGAGTCGCAAAATCAAATACATATCCGACGATTTAAGAAAAATTTGTATAAATCTTTCGATTATTTTTCAATCTACGAGATTACTTTGTATGTATGTCTATATCTATTGGTCGTGAAGGCTCTTCTTCCTCTTCCTCTACTCCCATTATTTTTAGTAACGGTTAAAATTTGTACACGGAAGTCAACAAAATATCAAGAAGAAAATCATCGTCATTCAACGAGCTCTCATACTATATGCAGAGTCCAACCGTTCGATAGAAAAATTTTGACATTCTAAAGTGGTGGAAAGAAAATCACAAGTTTTATCATATCTTAGTAAAAATGACACGTGACTTTCTTACACCATCAATGTCTATGGTTTTATCAGAAAGTGCATTCTGTTTGAGCGGTCGAACATTTGATTCACTTAAAAGTACAATGGCTCTGTAAGTTTTGAAGATGTGAATGTGCTTTAGGAATTGGGTCAATAAAGAAAGAAAACTACCACAACTTCAACAACAATTAACTCTTATAGGCAAGTTTAACTATGAATGAGATGAGGGTGAGGAAGAGGAAAACAAAGAGGAAGACGAAGAATGACGACAGTCAACTGCCAATTATAAGTAATTATGATTTATATTTAATAATTCTCAATGAGGTAAGGCCTAATATTTCTTTTTTTGTAATATTTTTTTTTAATTAACTAGTTCTGTTTTTCTTAATTTATTATTGTAAAGTATGATTGAATAGAAAAAAAATTTATGAAGTTTAGGCTGAAATGCATTTCTCATTGTATTTTTTAATTAATTAATAAAAATTAAAACCATCGAAGGTTTTTTTTTTATAATTTTTGATAATTTAAAAATATTTTGTTTAATTTTAATTAAATTGATAAAAAAATTGAACATGGCAGATTCGTTCCATCAATTGAAATCGAACGGTATGATAAATTGGACTAAAACTAGCCCAAAATTAAAATATAAACCGGAATTGAAATCGTAACTAGTCCATAATAGAAACTGGAATCGGCCTAGAATCAGAACAGCACTAGATGAAGAACTGAAATCTGCTCGGCCTTACCTGTTGACGGTTTAATTACCTTTGAACTATGAAACTGTCCCTCTATATTTTTCAGTTGAGGCTGGTTCCATCTTTTCTGATTCCTCGACTCAGATTGAACTAGCCCAAAACTGCAGGTTCCGAACCATTAGACACTATTAGTGTGATGGAGTATTTGTGCATTTGGGAAGACTCATCGCTGATTAGGATAGCGGTGTCTAGCAATTCAGAATTGTCGATTTTGGACCGGTTCAATATGGGTCGAAGAACTGAGAAAGGTGAAACTGGCTCGAACCGAAAAATATGGCGAGTTGGTTCCACAGTTCAAAGAAAATTGAACTGGAGCGGAATTGGTAATGGAACCGGTAATGGGCCAGGCCTGGCTGATTTTGATTCTTCATCCAAGCTGGTTTTGATTTCGGGCCAATTCTGATTCTGGTTCTGAACCGGTTACGGTTCTGATTTCGATTTCGATTATAATTTCATGCCAGTTTCAGTCTGGTTCGTCATACGATTCGATTCCGATTGATAGAATGAGTCTGTCAAGTTTAATTTTTTTGTTATCAATTTAATTAAAATTAAAAAATATTTATAAATTATTAAAAATTATATTCAAAAAAATAATTCAGACGATATTAATTTTTATTAATTAATTTTGAAAAATACAATAAGGTGGACATTTTTACTTAAACCTCATAAATTATTTTTACATGTAATCATTATTTTACAATAATAAATAAAAAAAATATAACAAGTTAATTTTAAAAAATATTACAAAGACGAGGACATTGAATAAATGCATTTTCTGATGACGAAAACGTAGACATTAATAGTGTGAATGCCATGTGGGTTTGTTTGGTTAAGTAAGCATAATTTAATTTCGTTCCTGTCCCTTTATTTTCAAGGCAACATTATTAATAATAAGTGGAATTATTATTAAATTAAAACAAATCTAATTGTTAATGCTCTTATTAAATTTTATTTATATAATTAAATTCTTTGACGAATTAAATGAATGGATTCTTAAAAAATTAAATTAAATATAAAATAAATAGAATTTATCAAAATTAAATTGAAATTTTATTTTTTTCCAAAATTTTTAATTATTTTTTTAATTTATTAATTAGCATGATAAAATCATGATTTACTATAAAATATTTATTTTTACTTGGGTGAAATGGAAATGAAAACTTTGAAAGAAATAATATATTTATGAATTTTTAAAATATTTTTAAATATAGTATATCTTAAATTTAAAAATCACCCTCAATTAAATATTATATATTATAATTTTATGTCAAATGTCTTAGCAAATTAAGATCACACGTTATTGGTAAAGCATTTAACAACAATTCAAGGGTTTAGCCATTTGAATCTACCAATTAGTGGTGTCAAATGGGTAGTGTTGGCCCGTAAATTGGATAACTCGACCTATCAAAATCCGGGCTTGAACTAGTTGGGGGAACTGTTCAGCCGGGCCGAGTTCGCTACAATACTTAAATGCAAAAATTATTTTTATCAAAGTTTCGAACCCATGACTTCTTAAACTAAAGTCAAATGCTTTGTCACTAAGCTATACACCCAATTAATGATCTAATGCTACCTAATGAGATATAAAATATATACAATAATATCTTAACTTAATTAAGAATAGACTAACACCCATCAATTAAATTCAATGGTCTAATAATATTCAATAAATCAATTAATTATTTATTCACATGCATGACTTATATATATTCCTTAATTTATTTACATTTCACTTTTGTTGCGTTGTAATTTGCAATGCTTTAATTTGATTTTTTTTAAAAAAATTTCTCTATAAATAATCATCAATTTTCTTTTTTTAAATATTTATTTCACTTACTCAATTTTTCTCAACTTAATTTTCTTCATATCAACATAATACTTAAATTTTGTTAGTAATTTTAAATTAATTTAGTTTAAATGAAATACACCGAGAGTATGTACGTAGGATTAATTTTTTATTTTTCATATACAAAATAAGATTTTATACATTTCATTGAATTTTTTGATTATTTTTTATTTTTAAAATGGGGACATATTAAATCACATTATATGATAGATCATTATCCGTTAATTTTATTTTATTTTTAATTATCAATAGTCTTGTAAAATTTAAAATTTAAAATTCAGTTGTTAACTTTCGATGAAAAATATAAAGCTCCCGCCATTAACTATAATTAAGAGAGAAAATTAATAGTTTTTTTTTTTTTTTACATTTTTTAAATATATTTTATATATTAAATTGAGTATTTATTATACTAAGAATATTAACATATATAAATGTTATTATAAATGTTAATACAAAATATTTATACAATATTATCAATTTGATGAAAACATCCCTATGTTCTAAAATATGAATTCATTTATTAGTTATAATGCATAAATTCAAGCAAACAAAGAATTATGAACAAACATGCATTTTATAATAATTTTTATTGAATAAATTATAATTGAAAAAACAATAAATATACCTTTAAGTGTAGACAAAATAATGAATAAGAATATATTTTAATTTATAATGTTATTAAACGATTAAAATATGTTATTATTTATTGTTACGTGAAAAGTCAAAGACTTATTTATTAACACTTTTAATTATAATCTAATTACATAATTAAACTTAAATTAAATGTTTGCCGAAATTACATTATATTATTCATGTTAGACTAGTTATAGCGATTGAGATGTAAAGACTGTTAGACATCTACGTGAAATTGAATTAATTTTTAAATTTTATTATTATTTAATTAATTAATAAAAATTAATACCGTCGAAGATATTTTTTTATTTAATTTTTGATAATTTATAAAATTTTTGTTTAATTTTAAATAAATTGATAAAAAAAGTTTAACCTGACAAACTCATTCCATCAACTGGAATCAAATCGTATGACAAATCAGATCAAAACCAGTCTGAAATTGGAATCGGAACAGGAACCAACCCGGAACTGGAATTAGAACCGGCCCGGAACCAGAACTAGCCTGAAATTGAAATCGAAACTGGCTCGGCTTATTACTGATTCCATCACTGGTTCCGGTCTTGTTTAATTGTCTTTAAACTGTAGAATCAACCCGTCATATTTTTCGGTTCGGCCTGGTTCCATCTTCTCTGATTCCTCGACCCGGCTTAGAACTGTTGGTTTGAACCCGTTAAACAACACTACCACCAACTTGCAAACTCTGTTTTTTTAAATCGATGATTCAACTAGTCGATCCGATCCAACTCGCTGATTCACAGTATACCGAGAGGTTGGACTAAACCAGCATGTCAAAGCATTAATGGGCTTGAAACAGGTTAGGCCTTTGGTACCAAATAACTTGAATAGGCACGGCCTGGATGTTAGGCCCAAAATCTGCCTTAGTTTTGATGGGTCGGTTCACAGGCCAACCCGACCTGTTAGATAGTACTAGATCAAGGTGAGAGAGTGACTCTTACCTTTGGCATCAGAGTTTATTATTTTTGAAATCATATACTTCACTTGCGCTTATCTCACATATTGTATGTTTTCGACGGGTAACATTAACTCAATTAGTAAAAAGTGAAGTCCTATTAAATAATAATTGAATGAAAATATTCTTAATAAATTTTAAAACAGTTTAAGGGTTATAAAAGTTTTAAAATAATCATAATTTTCAATTCATGTGCATGTATTGTGTATAAGAATGTATATAATTTATGTATATAAAAAATTAATATATTTATTAAATTTAAAATTTATTATAATTTTCAGATAATTAAAGTTAAACTCACAGAGTTATTAAAGTTAAACTCAGTGAATTTGATAGAGCATTTATTGTTACTTGCTGTAATCATGATAAAAGTTATAATCATTTCATAAATGCTAACTAATCATAGATTTGAGATTTAAACAATCCCGTAGCAAGTTTACAATCAGCTACTAATATAATAATTAACAAAAGCATAACGTAGGACAAGCAATAAACACAAATTCATAAGTTTTACACCAGTCAGTACCAAAATCACACAACATTCACATCTTTGTAAAATCCTGATATGAACAACACACCACCACCCTGGGAGTAAAATAATACCACATCTGCAGGCTCTGATGCCATATGATTTTTTGCTATACTACAACAGCCAGTAGCTTAAAACTAGGACAAACGTAAGAAAGTTCATTATTTAAGAACCAAATGGAGAATGACATTTAAGTGGTAACGATTGGGAACACGCGATGAACACGGGCGTGAAAACGATCGCGAATTCGAGCAAGAACACGAGCGAGAACACGATTGCGAACTCGAGCAAGAAAACTAGTGCGAACTTGAGCGAGAACACTAGTGCGAACTTGAGCGAGAACACGGGCATTGGTGTCGGGGAAGAACTTGACTCCTGGCAGCTCTGTGACATTTCCATCACTGTCAACGCTGATGGGGTAGCTGAGCAAGTGACCAGGCAAGTCATGCTCTAGTGACTCACTGGAATATAGCTCCCAATACTTGTCAGCAGTCTGGTTGACCTCCTGAACACATTCAACACTTTCTGGCTGAAGGAAGGTGTCATCGAGCATGCCCAGGTGCTCGTACCACAATGACATACGAAAGCCATGGATCTGGCCACGGGCAGACACCATTGATGACAAATGATATGGCTGGAAGCCTCCCATGGCTATCTCAGAGTCCCTGGCACCATCCATGGATCGCTGGTTGATGTTGGCAGATCCAATAATAATGTATTCATCGTCAACTGCAGAGGCAAGAGTTGTTAACCATATGACATACAAATATAAGAACGAGGCAAGAGAGAAATATATTTTGAATTAAACAGACTTTCTCATTTTTAAAGTGTAACTATGTAAGAAAAAAAGTGAATTCTCTGTATTTATCTATCGGCTAATTTAAAAAGAAAAATAATCCAAAAACTATTCTATGTCTAATGAAGTGACTTACCGATCATCATCTTGGCATGAACATAGATCATGAAGCGTCTAGCTTCCTGGGCTCTAATGTAGTCTGAATCAGGTTCTGGCCTTTCTGAAGGTTCATATTCTCCACTCCTCTTCACCTC
>JAXCLQ010071989.1:0-10945 GCA_035584115.1 Cedrela odorata
ATTCCTCCATTATTGTCACATAATAATTACAATATTCATTTCAAAATTTTCTCATATCACATGATAATATAAATTCTTCTACAATTGCCTTAACAAGTTACTACACATACTATACTAAAATAATACAATTATAATTAAAAGACTTACCAATTTTCCTTGTCTTTTCCTTCTCTTCCTTTTCTTCTTCCCACTTCTCTTCTCCTCCCAATTGCCTTGTACGTATGCTCACTTCTCAAATTGAAAATATTAACTTTTGTTTAAGTATAATGGGTTAAACATATGAATGGCTTGAATTTCTTCAATTAAATCCAATGGCTTTTATTTTTTCACCCAATTTCCATTAATTCTATTTTTCTAAAACACATGGATGGCTTGGATTACTTCACTCAAATCCAATGGCCATCATTTCTCCACCACATTTTCCACTAACTAAAACCTTTAATATTAATTAATTTAATCAATAAAACACATAGGTGGCTAAGATGACTTTGATCAAATCCAATGGACCACATTTAGCCACCACATTTTCGACTAACTTAGATTTTTGTTCATCCTTATCCCATTTGCAAAACACGCCTAGAATTGTGACAAGTGGATGGTTAGGATTGAAACAAATTAATGGCTTAGATTTTGTAAAGAATTTTTGACCAAAACTTAGTATTTCATTTATTTAAGTATTTATTTTACTTAATTATATATATATATATTAACTTGGGCTTGAGCCCATTTTAATATTTATATATATATATATATACATAAACTTGGGCTTGGGCTCAATTTAATTAAATTAAGCCCAAATTATATATGTATAATACTTAGCCCACTTAATTACATATGTATATATTTATTCATAAGATAAAATTCCAAAATCACCTTGATAATAATGAAATTTCAATTTTACCCTTATAAATTTACTTTATATTATTTCTCAAAATTCTAACACTTGATACTTTAACAAGTATATTTACAACCTAACTACGAGTTCTACAAAAGAAATTACGGGTGTTACACATAAATTACATGTAGGATAGGAATATACCTACATGGTTTGTTTAATTCTTAAAAGAAATCCATCAATCTTAATAAATCATTTAATGTTTTAACTTTGCATGGGAACATAGTAATTAAGCTTTATAGAGTATTTTCCTTAGACCTTGGGAGGGACTATGTGAATAATTTATGGATACTCAACTAGCAACTAAATAATTAATTCTTGTTAAAAAGAACAAAAGGGGAGGAACTAATTAGTTAAGGTGAAATCATAACCCTAGAGTTTTTAGCTTATTAATTTAATCTCATTTACTTATTTGTATTTAAATTTCCTTTTGATTTTTTATCAATCAAACTTTATTAGCCAAATAAAATTAGGGTTATTTTAAGCCTTGAGAATTAGCTTACAATAATTCTCGTGGACGATACTTATCTTATCACTCTATTACTTGTTCGGCTCGTTCACTTGTAATTTTGCACAACAGACCCATCAGTTTATCATTACCCATTTTTTTAATCTTTTTATCTCCAATATGACCTAATTTATGATGGCATATAAGTTTTGAATTAATTTCATTTCTAGATCTTTTTTTATTAATAGTATTAGTCATGTTGATTTTATTAGTCTCAAGAACATATAAACTATTTATATTCAAGCCAGTGCCAATCAATTATTTTTCAAATAAATACAACATTTACATCCATCAAACATAAAAGTGCAACCATGTTTACACAACTGATTGATAGAAAAAATATTTCTATTAGCAGTATCAAAATACATAGTTTTGTATAATACAAAAACATGACTTGAACGTAGAACAATTTTGCAAGTCCCTGAGCAAGTGGCAATAACTGTAGATACATTTGTCATCTTCAATGTCACTACACCCTCCTCCAGTAACTGCTTACTATGAAGCCCATGTAACAACAACAAATATGAGAAGTGGCAGCTAAATCAATTATTCAATAATATGAATATGAAATAACACTTAATTCAGTTTCAATAATATGATATGAAAGCGTACCTTGCACCTTTGATTATCTCAAACTCTCTATGTAAAAAGGACAATTCCTCTTCCAATGTCCGAGCTTCTTACAATGATGACACTCGTCATTGGTTTTGCTATTAGCAATACGTTTGCTTTTGCCTTTCTTTTTATTATTCTTGGAGAATCTTCATTTGGGTCTAACCTCGAAGAACTTCTTGCCTTTCTTTTTTGATGTCTTACCATAAGACACCACAACAAGAACGATTTCGTTTTCTTTTCCTTTAGAAACTCTCTTATGAAATGAAATAATTTCATTCATAAGTTCAGAAAAAGTATGTTCCATTTTGTTCATGTGATAATTGGTAGCAAACTGGTCAGAGCCAGATGAGAGTGACTGAATGATCAAATCCGTCTGTAACCCAAAGTCTATAGAAAACCTTAAAAAGTCTAATTAACCTATGAGGTTTATATCTTCATAAGATGGGACTCCAGAAGCACTCTCGGATTAAACCTCATTCTAAACAAAACAGTGGACAACTCACACCGTCTATAGCTGGAACTCTCCCTAAACATTTCCACCAAAGAGAGATAGACTGCTAATGCATCTTGCATGTCCTCATGCTGAGTTTATAAGTCATCACTTATAGATGCCAGCATATACGATCTAACTTTGAGATTATCGTCGTTCTATTTCTAGAAGGTCTCATTCTCCTCTAGAGAAGTTTCATCAGAAAGGGACTTGGGAGTAGACTTCTGAAGGACATAGCCAATCCATTCAGAATCTAGAACAATTCTTAGAATCCAATACCAAACCTTAAAATTAGGTTTAGTAAGCCTATGAGTGTCAAAGATTTTAAAAAGAGGATTAAGCATTATTCTTTCACTAGAAAAGAGATTCAACATTTGATGTTCTGCAGAAAAATGAAATACATCAGAATGTATAAAAGTATATATCAAACTATTCAATTCTGGACTTAAATCAAATAGTGCTCTCACTACTTTAATTATATCACATACTCCCTCAATGAGAAAATTGTAATCAAATTATAGGTTTTCATTGTAATCATTGTTGGCTCAGTTGGCAACACCCAAGAAGGGGGGTGAATTGGGTTATTAAAAAAAATTTAAAATAAAAATGTATGTAATGCTATAAATTGAATAAAACTGTAAAGATAGAAAGCAAACACTGGATTTATAGTAGTTCGGCAATATCTGCCTACGTCCACCCTCTCGGCTATGGATCACGACCAAAGTCAAGTGAAATCCAATTCAACTCTTTCTGAGGTGAAGGATAACCTTACACTTACTTTTTTCCGGGTGAAGAGAAACTCACTTCTATCTTTGTTTGATTCAAGTAAACATGAACCCAACACAATTTAGAATATTAATTCTGATTTAAACTCTCACAATAGAGCAGATGTATCAATAACCTCGTACAAATTTTCTCTCACAGAAAGAAATAAATATTTTTTGCAGTAGAGAGAGAAATACTATTTACATTAAGAATGTTCTTGAGATTGTTTTGCAATTTCACAATAAACACTATTATTTCTCTTTGCCTTTTTGTCATCTATTTATATTCATTCCCTTTGTGAAGAAGATTGTCCAATAGCTTGATTAATCGCATTTAATATTTGTCATAAATATTACAAAAGTTACCAATGAGCTTTAAATTTCCAGGAGGTATCAATCCTTTTTGTTAGTGTATCGATTCGTTTGTACGAAAAATGACTTTGAGTTGGTCTTTAATCCCGAGTATCGATCCATTCTCCTTAATGTATCGATCTGGTTCACTTCATAATTAATTTCCAACTCTCTAGAATTGAAACGTATCAATCTTTTCTATTTTGGTATCTATCTGGTCTACTCTGTAATTATTTTGTAACTCTCTAGAATGCCAAATATCGATCTTCTTTAAATGTATCGATCTCCTATGCTTGGGTATCGATCTGTTTGACTTGGTGATTTCATAATAAGCTTCTATTTGTGCATATATCGACCTATTCACTTCCTTGTGTCGACCTTCTTCAAATGTATCTATCTGAATTTTCTTTGTATCGATCAGATTTGTTTAGTTTGATCACAAACACATTTACACATAATTTTACTTAATTCTTAACATGTCTAGATTCATTTTATCATCATGATTTTTACTTAATATTACAATAAGCTCAGTCATCATCGAAAACTCACAATTACATATTATGATATCATTAATTTCATATTTAAGTTATTAACATGATATCATCAATCATATTCTTATCAAACTCACAAAACCTCACCTAACAGTTATTGGTCAAATAAGCCTAATAAGTCAAAAACTCATTTTTGTTTGTAATTCATTACAAGACATGATCAATCTGCCTCTAAAAAAAGACACATTACCTAAAAGTTATTGGTGTCCCAACTTAGTTAGACTAGACCCAACTCTTTTTCTTGAATATGAATGAAATTAAACCCCTTACCTAACAGTTATTGGAAGTCAAAGACCCCCTATTAAGAAATAGATCAAATAGACTATGATACCCTGTGAGGACCCTTACCTAACAGTTATTGGGTTACCTTATCTAAAATGTCTATAACTTACCGGCTGCATTAGAAGGTTTAAACCTAATATTAAAAGAAGAAGATTTTTATTTAAGGTTTTATTTAACTTACGGAATGAATTCAATAAATTAACGAATTAATTTATTGGAGAAAGACTTGAATTGATACAATATCAATTTGTCAACTTATGTTCATAAAATTACTCCCACTAGAATTCTATTAATTATAGTTGAATCAAAATTAACTAGAATCTTCATTCAATTCAATTTTAATTCGGAGTATTATTTTTTTGTTCAATTAAAATAATTTCAAGCCCGAAAGATTTTAATTTCTACAAATTGAATTGTTGGTAATAGAAAATATACTAATCAAATTAGTATTTATGAAAGTTGTGGCTTATGAAAGGTTATAATATTTGGAGATTATACAAGAATGAAGAAAAAATAAAAAAATATATATTTTTTTAGGAACACATCGATACACCCTTTCAGAGTATATATCCATGTTTTCAAAACACAGAGAGAAATCAATGTACATCTCATGAGGGTTGATCCTCTCTAGGCAAGGATCGATCCGTGGCTTGGCCGAATTTCATGACTCATCATAAGTATTGATATGTTTCTTTGAGGGAAATGATCTAATCAACCCTTCAAAAGCAAGTATCGATTCTTTCTCCAAAAATGATCGATACTTTCTAAAACAGAATGAACCATAGCCTTCATGTATCGATCCGTTTGCCTAAAGTATTAACACTTGATATTTTTCAGCAAGCAAGTATCGATCCTTTTCACAAAGAGATCAATACTCATTAAATTAGAATGATGCATTTACCACTAAATCAATTCGAGGCCATTTTCTAACCATTTCAAATGTCCCCAAAACATGCATAAATCAGCTTCATTCAATTTTCAAATACATGACAATATTTATTAATTAAATTAACAACTTCAATTATCATGTTTTCAACATAAAATTATCACAAAACATTTTTCAATAATTTCATCAACATAATCATCCAAATTAAACTCACTTGATCAAATCAAACTCAACACATACATGCTCTCAAATATACCAAATATATTCATACACATGTTAACACAAAATTTAATCAAATTAATATATTGTATTAATATATATATGCTTAAAAATATAAAAAAAAAATAAATTATCATACTTTTAAACATATTATTATCACATAATAACATTAAGAGTATGTATAATCATAATACTATATTATCATTTTCAAGTCACAACTAACATCCATATGAACATAATCAACTTCCCAACACATAATATTAAAACATACATACATACACATGTTACGTGGCTCTGATACCACTTTGACAGGAGCGCATGCTCGGGAATGATTCACAAGCGTCCGTCGAGAAAGTTATGGCGGTCACACAGACCGTGCGAAAAGCTTCTAAAGGATCATGGACATGTACATATGTATATTTTAAAATTTAAACATTTTAAACATAATAACAAAGTTTATATCATACTTTTTCAAATTGTTTTCCGAAAAAACAAGTTAAACTCCTCACTTGCCTCTAAGAGAGTGAGAGAGAGATACATATATGATATTATTATTGTAATAATGTAAAGGTAATTATTGCTTAGTTATTTATATTATTACTTTAATAATATAATTATGTAATGATTACTATATATTTATATATTACTTTAATATATAAATATATAATCATTACTTTAGATATTTAATATTATATTAATATTTAAAAAAAATATTTCATTTTTAAATGATTACTTTAATCTATATTAAAACATTAAATCTCAACTATTGATTCAAAATGAATGGACAAGATTTGATCAAAGGCTTGACACTTGGCAACATCACATGGTGCGACTTGTCAACCAATGAACCATTTGATTAAATAACATTTAAATAATTAATAATGAATAAACTCATTTATTCATTAATATCTATATATATTATACATTTTTCAATATTATATATATTCGTAAATCATATTAGGGGTGTTCAACGGTTCCGGTTCGACCCGGAATTGCCAAGAACCGAACCGAAATAATAGGTTCTAAACCAAAACCAATTCTTTTAGGGTAGGTTTCAGTTCCAAAAAAATTAAATACATTGATTAATTTTTTTTATATGTAACTCAACGTACTCTTTTTAATAAATTGTGTAACTTTATATATGTAATTTAATAATTAAGAATTTGTATAATAATTTAATTAAATAGTGATGTGTATATATTTATTTTAAAATTGTTAAAGGAGTTAACAATTATAATAAATAAATATATACATAGTATAATATTATTAGATATATAATCATACCATCATAAAAAAATTAAATTTCTTTTTTTAGTGATATGTAAAATTAATTCAAGTAATAATACAATTTTTTTAATAATTTGTTATATATTAATTCTCTTTAATAACTTATTTCTCTTCTCTTTCGTTTATTCAAATTTTCGTCATATATACAACAATTTTATAATTTAATTTCTAAAATTTTTTTATGGTGTTAAAAATTAAAGAAATTAAAATAATTGATAAACAGGGTATCTGTTTTTGAACCAGAATCAAATCGAAACTAAAAAAAAGTGTGCCATGTTAAACAGGGTAGGTTTCGGTTCTAAAATTTAGGAACCAAATTATTTAGGATAGGTTATGATTCTAAGTGGAACCGGAACCGGAACCGGTTTTGATCACCCCTAAATCATATTTACGTTATCCTATAAATTACTGAAATATATCCCACACATACGAGTGCTAGCCCGTCCTAGCCGAAAAATTTATTCTTTACAATAAAGAATTAAATTGCTATCCTATCAAAGTATCAGAATAATATTATTAACTAAATTAATGAATATTGTATAATAGTAATTACTATCATCATCAAGTAACTGACTAATGTGTGTGACCCCTTGAGTTTATTGTGAGCTAGACATAGATAGATACGAGCTCTTTTGTATCTCTTTGGTATAACTTCTTGTAACAAAAGTTTTCAATAATTATGAGTGACCTCTAGCAAGATGTCATGACCCTCAGACACAAATAAATAAATATACGAAATAAACCCATTTAGTCGTACGTGCATGTAGTAAAGTCCATCTGTCGTCGACTCCCAATCGAGTATGGGTCATACATTAACAATTTTACTTACCCTAACTCAATCATAAGATCAGAACCTCAATCATATACATGATTCGTATATCCGCAAAATATTTTTTCGAACACATATGCTTTGGCCAAAGACTTGATTCTTGGGTATGACAGTTCTACCTAGGATCTCAAGCTCCAATATCTAAGCCAACAAGTTCTATTTTGGTTATCACATGTCCTCGTATACTAAAACACATTACCAGCAAGCTTCTTTCAACAAGCGTGGCTAGTTCGATACTATATGCACAAGTGAACAATGTGCCTTAGTGTAGAGGGCAACTATGACACCTTAAGTCAAAGGACTAGTGGCACACTAGTGGGACTATGTGACGTATCATTGACTATGGATTAATCACCCATGTGATTCATTATGTTCATCAACATATTACTCATATTTATGCTCTTGTGATATGAGACTCGTCACCCATATATTAGTATCCAATACTAATCTTTGGTAGCATCAAAAATACCAGTCATGCAATGATATATTCCCATTTGACATTATCTCAACCGAGAACTGATTTGCATGTATTTAAATTAGAGACTCTGTACTTATATCTATAACTCTTTGCAGATAGAGTCTTAATATTATAATACATCACGGGATCTCATTCTGCATTATATATATAATATAAATTAGCAACTGAATATGCAAAATGATATAAAAGCTATTTTATTAATCATAAACTAATTTATAATTAATTACAAAAATATATATATAAATAATTATATCCTTGAACCATACGGCATGTGTGGTTTTAGAGCATATCTTCAACATGTTTAACTTTATAATTATGGCTTCTTCCTAACCAGCTTCTTCTTTTTATTATTTATTATTTTAAATAAACAAATTCTTAACAAGTGTTCGCTTGCCTTTAAGAAAAAAGTATTATTGATTTAGATTATTTATTTTTTGAATTTAAATTTAAATTTAACTTATCATTAAAAATATTGAAAAAATAACGAAGCATCAAAATTACTGAAATTTCATCACAATTAATTACCATAATACTATAAAATTTTGTCCTTTGTTTAATTATTATTATTATAATGATTAATTGTGGCAACAACATCATTTTGTTTTTAGAAGACCTTCTTTTGAGGTTATATGCATAATTATTATTATACATCCTTCATATTATTATTATTGAATGCATGGCTATGGCATTTCTTTATGCATTATACATATAATGACTAGATATTAAAACACTCTGATTTTGATTATTCATGTGTATTTAGTTTGTGACATACATTCACTGTTATTTTTTAAATCACAATTTTACTTAAAATAAGAAGAAAATTTCAATTAGTTTCACTTAACATTAGTTAATTAAATTAATGTTCATCATTCATGAAAGTTAATTATGCATATATATCACTTAAATGGATGTTACGAATTGAAACATTGAACAAACCAGATATAATGTTATTATGTCTTATATAAGAAAATTAGTGTCATTATTAACAGAATTAAGGTCATGTTCTTATATGAGTTTTTATAGTGTAACACATGTAGAATTAGATTATTAAGAGGAAATTAATTTTTAGGCGAGTCTTTAAATATCATGCGTATGCGATAATTAAGCATTATTAATTTACATGAAGGTGTCCATGTGTTGCTTAATTACTAAGCCATGAAAATTAAACTTACCAAAGCTTGACACCACTCATATTTATTTTCATATACATTGCTCCTTTTCTTTCTAGCTACCACGAAGAGTCTTAAGGATTTGGACCAATTAATTATTTTATTCTTCATATTCTTTTTCTGGTTATTGAAGACTTTCTTCCAAACTTCAACCTTCCCTAATTTGGCAAATTTCATAAAGCTAGTTCGGAAATTCAAAGTCGGGTTGTTAAATGTCACAACACCATTACACCATTACATCATTTATTCTTTTTGTTTTTGTTTCACCAACAAGTCTTACAAGCAATAATCTAACAAAATTATTTAATAAAATCGTGTCACATATTTTGATTTTTTTTTGTTTTACACATTCTAACTAATTTTTTACTTAATTAATTTAAAAATAAATATGCATGTATAAAATTTTATCAAATAAGCTACAAAGTGATGTGATAAAACTATCATATATTTACCATATTAATTCTTATTTATAAGATAATATATATATATATATATAATCACTTCAGTTTCATAACATCATAACCCTTTTTCTTTCTTTGTTCATTTTTGCTTTGTTTGGAAGCTCCAAATATTGAAGAAACTAACACAAAATAATTTTAAAAAATTACACAAACAAAACTCAAGTCTTAATTTTAATTATCACCAAATAGCTATCAATTTCCATGAACCATTATTACATTCAACATGCAAATATTGCATGCACCAGGCTTCATACGTGTGAACCCAACACAACTAGACAGGAGAAGTAGTGGAAGACAGACTTTCGGTTAATTCACTAAAGTAGATAGCAACCCAAATATAGAGAGTTCATCGATCACCGGCTATTTATTCATCTCTTCTTCAAGGCAAATTTCCATTACAACAAGCAAAGCAACCAAAGAAATTAAAGAGGTAAATTTCTCAAAAGTCTTTATAACTTTTCCTTCATTTTCTCTCCCTTTCTTTCTTTCTCCAATGTTGCAGTCTCTAAAGAAAATACTAAAACATCTCATTTATTATTAGGATTTTTTAGCGACCAAGTTAATTTCCACTTCTGATTACACTAGTCATGCTATATATTTTAATTTCTACCTACTACTACTACTACGTAATACTGCGACGTTCATTTATTTTTCTTATCCTGAATTTATATAAACCTATCTTTTTTGTGCCTATTTTCCTGTAGTTTTTAAAAGTAATTGTTGGTATAAATTAAGGAAAAATTTCAAAATTAACCTTTTTAGACCCACTGTTTACCGATATGACCAACCCTAATTTTATTTTACGAATCGATCTAATTTGAGGTCATTTGGACGATTTTACCCTCGGTACCAAAAACATGTTACAGTAACTCCGCTACAGTTCTCGCGCTACAGTATAAAATCCTTAAATTCCCAAACTCTAAATTATCACACCCCAAATCTACAGTATCCGTGTTTTGTGTATATATATATATATATATATATAATTTTTTATTCTAATTTCTTTATTCTTCATTTTACAATTTAATTAATATTTCACAAAATAAAATTTACTTGTTATTATTTTTTATAAAAAGAAAATATTTTTCAAATATAATATATTTATTATGTAAACATATTACAATTATTGTAAAAATTTTAAAAATAAAATTTATTTACTT